>OMNM01029051.1:32953-66691 GCA_900302745.1 Parablennius parvicornis | reverse complement strand
TCTGGTGAGTTTTTTGGAGGAAACAGGAAGGAGAGATGTAGAGGGAAGGAAGGGGTTACAGGAAGTGCAGTTCAGGCAGGGTGGTGATTGGTCAATGTGGGATCCACTGGCTCTTCTGACTGGTCATGTTTAGTCACTAAAAACAACCGCAGTTACTTCCATCGGGTTAGAAAATGCATGATACACACTTTAAACAATGGTGTGCAGTTTTCCAACACAATAATGGATCTCGTCACATTTCATTTAAAAAAAAAAAATCCTTCACTGAGACCATATTTACACCGGGCATTTAAACATAATCAGGACGATAATATTGTGTCGATCAATGAGAGTACTGAGGACGGAGTGTCATTTAGATACAAATTAATTCCTAATCAATAATCAGTCATCATTTCAATCATCTTTAACTGTGGATGACAAAGCGCATGTTGGCAAAAAGTACATAAACACTAAAAGGTCCGATGTTGCACAGAGGGGCACATCTTAAGCCTCACACAGTGCGAGTGTAGTTTTAGAGTCACAGCTGTCATTTAATCATCACAAGTCCATTCTCCTTAACCGCCCTATGACTGTGATGCCTGTATTTATTCTCAACATTTTAAAGCTGTGAGACCATAAAGAAATGTTCAATGAGCTACTGCGCTGCTCCCAAATGACTTAAACTTTCATATCCGGTAGTTCCTCAATATTAAAGACTGTTTTTGATGGGACTGAAAACCTCATGTTGCAGCTGTGAGACATGGTGCTGGATTAGTCAAATGGTGGACCCAAAGCTTTTTATCTGCTTACGATTAGTTTTTCATTTTTTTATAAATATCATAAAATGCCAAGCATTTATGGTTATGAGAGTAATGAAGGGTACGGGGAAATAAAGGTTACATAGTAGATACACTTGTAGTCATGCATGTGAAAAGGTAAAAAAAAAAAAAAAAAGATTTGTTGTCTACAACTATGCTTATATTGTGTGCCACACATTAAGTTGTATTTCACTCTTGAGGTTGACACTGAATATTCATATTGCCATTAGGGGTGAATGTAATCAAGGTGAAGTCATATCTGGAGAAGCATTTAAATGCCCTTTGTAAATGTGGTCAAAGATCCTGGATGTGTGACACTTTTTGCAAAGTGTTAGACGAAATAAGCATTTTCAAGGGACGAAATGACACAAAACATCTTCTGAAATGTTACTGTACCCAGGCATAAAGGTGTTAATCATTCAGCTTGTTAAAAGTGAAGTTGAATAGATTTTATTATAGCTCCCTGGTCTTCATTTCTTTCTTCATTCCTTCCTTCAGGGTTCACCTGAAATGAAACACGAGGCCTGCAGCTTGCAAGTTTGTTTCCACTTTCAGCGAAAGTTTCTGTCCGTCAATTATCACGCTCAGTCTAGCTGACCAATCAGAATCAACAGTGCAGAAACAGTCGGGTTGCGAGGCAGTAATCGGTCCACAGCCTGGTGGATGAAGGTGGTGGTGGGGAGGAAGAGGAGAAGGAGGAGGAGGAGGAGGGGGTTGAACAGATGAAGCATTCCCTGTAGTTTCACTTTACCGTCAGCAGGGAGAACAAGCTGTCAAAGCTGGAGGCTTTGAATGCCCTTTCCAGCCAAACCTCCCGATAGCCATTCAGGAAGTAATTATTATTTTTGTATCTGAGGGAGGATGAGGTTGTATTATGCAGGAAAACAACACAGAAGAGAGAATGTCATTAGGGAGGCGATGAGGGGTTTTACATGAGCACACAATCAAGAGAAAAATGACCCACCCGCCCCCACCGGTACTTGGTGATTGCTCGTTATGTACGGTTAGTTCGAGACAATGCAAAGTTTTAACTGAGTTGCTTAAACAGAGAATGTGTTTAATTAACAAAACCCCATTTTCACACAGTATGAAGAAGAAGAAGAAGAAGAAGAAAAAGTTCTCACCTGGGAAGATTGTAGAGCGGAGCCATACGGAAACAAGCCACAACAGCACGCTTGCGTTGTTTGGACAGCAACTTTTGCCACACACACTTCTTGTTCCTCAGAGGTTGCTCCACCTAGGGAAACATATCAAAGAGTAAATAATGATGATTAGGGCACTGAGCAGTACTTTATTTAGACTTGTGTTATAAATTCACTTCCTGCTATATTGGAAAGATTTCACTGCTGAAAATTTATATTAGACAGAAACAAAGTTTATCAAAGAAATTGGTCAAAAGTATTTTATAATTCTTTTATTCAATAAGAACATATTTCACATATTTGCATCTGATATTGTTTCTTAAAAAAAAACACTTTGTATCTGACAACCTCATTTCTAAATCTGGGATAACAAAACGTTCATAGTGGAGTTTGAATGCATACAAAGGTTTTCTCATGGTATTTCGGTTTTCTCCCACGATCCATGAATCTGAATTTGAGGCCAGTTGCTGGTTCTAAAATTGCCCGTTAGAATGAATGTGAGTGTGTGTGTGAGACTACCTGGCTTTTCTGGGCTTTATGTTGTGTTCTGACAACTTTTGTTTGCAAATTATCCCCTTTTATGGTTGTAGATCATCATTGTATTTAGGTATCCATATGTCACCCATGAAACAGACAGATTAAGTTGCACATGAATGCAGTTATTATTGCACCTGTCACTATCCCAAGGTGACATCTTAATATTATTTGCTGAGTCTAACTAGAAATCTTTAAAAAAAAACTAAAAAAAAACCCCCAGATAATAAGAACTTGTATTTGAGAAATCACATTTGTAAATCTGTGGAGTTTTTACATACTAAATGATGATTTTTATCAGCGACCATTTAAATTGAACTACAACAACTGTATCTACCTACCTGAGGTGTTTGTGATACGGTTGTGTGTCTATCTCTATGTCTAAATATAAAGTGTGTTTTCAGTTGTTGTTTACCAGCTCCAGGTGGAAGACGGCAGCAGAGATGCTCTGGACTCGGTCCACGGTGTGCTCAGAGTTTGCTGGCTCTTCACTCTTCACCACAACGTCTTTGTACAGATTCATCTGCCACTGGACTGCCGGGTCGTCAGACTGCACACAAAAGGTCACATCCAGAACACACTACAAACAATGCAGATTGGTTTTTTTTCTTTTTAATGTGTGCATATATGTAGACATTCTGTAGAAACTTGCAGGTGGTTGATGCCAAAAACACAAAAGCTTGAATGCTTTATTATATTCTATATCTATAACAACAGAAATGTTGTTAATGGTGGATAAATACTGTCATAGTTGATCCTAATTATCTGAGGTTAGAAGCAATCAAAACACAGGAAATCATGTTTAACTCACACCGTTTTTGTGGTTCAAGCTGTTGAAATAAATTTACCTTGTCCTGGAGGTGGAGATTCTGCCGCAAATGCTCCTTCACCTCATCATCTGTGTCTTTCTATGGAGGGAATCAGCATTCATGACTTACAAATATGAGTTTATTCATTAAAATGCAATTAGTCACTTTCAAAAATAAAGATGAACACTGAAAATTTTTTTTTTTTTTTTTAATTCTAAAAACATAATCAAGGCAGCCTGGAAGCACTGCTGCCATTAGATGTTGTCACATTAAGATGATTAAACTGCTGGCGAAGCAGATCATGCAGACTGAAGATTAAACTACATACACATTACAGTAGGTCCAGTGACGAGGCAGCACTGTAGTTAAATCTTTAATGAAGAAAGTTGCACTCAAGAAACTTTTAATCATACCTTTTTACAACTTCCAGCTTAATTAAAGGTATGTATCAGTCAAATTATAGGACAGAGAAGATAAATGTAACCATATAAGGGGCATATACTGGATCTTTGATCTCACCAGGCTGTAGCGTATCTTAGCCAATGAGATGAGCTCCTGGTCTCCGGGGGTACACATGTTGAGACCGATTGGAAGCATCTTCTTTAGGGCCGCTACGATCAGAGAAGTCTGGATGGAGTAGTATTCACCGCGGCGCCGCTTGTGCTTCCTCTCCTGGTCACCACCGGACTACAGAGGGAGAAAAGTATTCAGTGTGTGATTCGGGAGCTCAGTGAGAGTTTAGTGGACTCGGTAACAATAGACATGTTTGAATAGCTTTTTAAAAGGCACATTTATACAACAGCGAGGCAGATGTTATCTTAACACCTAACATGTTTTTACCATTTTTGTTTAAAATTCAACAATGACACAGACAAAATCAAAAAATATCAAAACAGAATTTTAAAAAAGGAATTTGTTCTTTGCATTTTCAATGTTACAAACCTTGGCACTGTGTCCCAAAGAAACATAGAAATGGTCTTCTTTTTCTTAATAGCAAGCGATTCATTCAAAAAAAGTATACTGACAACACTATTTCCCCCTAAAAAAGGAAATATAATAAAAACATCAACATCAGTTTTACCTCATATCTATGGACTCATTGGTAATGTATCTATTGATCTGTGATGAACAATAGTCAAAGTATTTGATCTTGTTTCAGCATTTCATACATGTTGTTTTTTCTAGTTGTTTCTGCAATATTGCCAGAATATTGTATTTTTTGTACATTGTGAAAGGAAAAAAAAAATAAACATGAAACAATCTCAAAGTCATATTTGATCCTGTATAATCACATATTTCTGGATTTGTTGGCAAAATACTCCAATAATATATTTTGCACAGATCAATGGATAACCAAACTGTTGGACCATATACGAAGAGAAATTTATTTTTGATTAAAAAGAGCAGATTTGTCATCTTAAATGTGTCATTTTGTAGCTCTGTTTAAATTTATACATACAATTGGAAATACACCCTGTAATGACTGTCTGATGCCGTCAGGCAGCAATAAATGTGCTTCAGAATAAATCAGCAGCCCGAGTATTTTAAGACTTGGGGAGATTTTTCTCAACCGTGAGTAATCAAGTCAAAACACCACAGGAGCTCAAATAAATCAACCAAGTGCAAGGCCACAACAAATAAGGAACAAACTCTCACAGCGACAGTTTGTTGAACCAGACACTGTCAACGTCGTGATATACGATGAAAAAGTCAAACATTGTAAAAACCCCTGACATTGAGGTGAATTTTAAGAGGCCTGAACTCAAGATTTATTTGCACTACATCTTACATTTACATATTTGGCTTGTTCAGCACAGCTGATGAAAAACACAAGAATAGTCCTGATATTCAAAGTTTTTATCACATTAGCAGTAGTTTTGAAGCCGAACTCCGTGAAATCTCATTGTCAAACTACAGGTTGGACCTTTGCCAAACTGCTGACAAAGTCAAGAGGAAATGAGGCAGATGAGTGGAAATCAAAAGAGCAGCCCAAGATCTTCCCTGCTCCACCTCCAGAGAGTTTTAGTTCAGAAGGAAACAGCTACTTTTGTAAGGACCCTATTTGACCTTATTTTTATTAAAAATATTTAAGACAAATGGTTGTATAAATGTTAGTTTTCCCAGAGGTTTCTGAATAATTATCCCCTTTTCTCAATACCTTTTACATGTTTTACAATTGTATACATACATACATTCATGGATACATGTTTCTTTACCTTGGACATCTTCGTCTGGCCCTCACCGGTCAGGAAGCCCAGGTTGTTAATCTCATTCTGAACTACAAAGTTTTGCTCCTCACGCTTAAAGTTCTGCATTCAGAGAACAAAACGAAAAAAAAGACGTCACAAAATGTCATTTATTTCTTTTTATCACTGCACTTTTATAATAATAATCTCCATTTCATCTTCAATCAATTATTACTGAAGAGTTTCAGTGATTCTCGAGTAATGCCTGCCTGTGCGTGTTCATCATTTAATGTATTTGTCACGATTGTGAAACACTTAACATTTTGCTCCTGGGACCAAAGAAAAAACAAGCATCTATTCAAAGTGTTTCAGTTTTCCAGTGTTAAACCATGGTTAAGATGATTTGTCTTCAATCTTATGCACACTTCTTCAAAAAGACCAGCCGAGTTTTTTTCACCAACATTCAGTGGTTGCCTCAAAACGGCATGCAACAACACAACACACCCACAAAAGCCAAACAAAACTACAGCAAAAAGCCACAACACGACAGCAAAAAAAAAAGGGGGAGGAATCCACAATGGAAGGGCGCAGCGAACGGAATATTGTGATTACGAGTTGAAATTATCAGTTATGTACGTGCTCTGCCGTCGATCCTTTGGTTCCGCTTTGGGTCCGTCACAAAATATTGTCCCCCAAGGATAAATTATTGTGTTTACGGAGTTTATTGAAACGTTAGTAAAGCACTGCAGCATGGTGATTATGATTAATATCGTTTTGTGTTTTCATGTATCAGCAATGTTGATCACCGGGTTAAAACTGTCAAAGTTATGTACGTGCTCTGCCGTTCCTATGGTTCCACTTTGGGTCCATCACCAAGTATGGGCCCCCGGAAACAAAGCCTGCTCTCCGACTGTTGCGCCCTTCGTTGTTGTGTTGTGACTTTTTGCTGTCGTGTTGTAGCTTTTGTTGGTTTGTTGTGTTGTTTGCCACCGTAGTAGAGGGATATAGACATGCTACGTCGTGTTTCTCATGAAAGGCCTCGATATATCACACAATAAGTCAATATCAGGGTCTGGCATTCCAGCAAACAGTTCAAACAAATAAACAATAACATCACAAAGGACTAACGTCAAGAGACTGTGTCCTAGGAGGATATAATCGATTATTGATGTGACTGAACTGCGACACTTACATGTGATTTGCACCAGAGGATGAATATCTCAGCCACCATCCTGAAGAGCTCAGTAGAGTCTGCATCTGGCTCTTTTAGCCACCTGGACCTGCAGTGAGCAAACATACATCTAATGTGTGTGTGACTGTGGTGTACAGTAGATGTCATGTTACTCCTGTGCAAGACTAAACAGCAAAAATATCTCCATTTATATACTGAAGAAAATTTTGCTTTAAGAGCTTATTCATTTACAAATCATAAAACATGGACAAGTGATTTCTCAAATAAAACCCTTCAAAAACCTTAAAAGTTAAATGTTTTTTAAACATTGTGTGTAAGTCAATGGCACCTGTTGTTGTCCACGTAGCGAATGAGCATAGGGTAGAAAGCGTAGAGGTCCCTGCAAAGAACAGCAAACTCATCCAGGATGAGTAGTTCAGCCTCTTGGTTGTCTCCTTTGCCATCGGCTTTCAGCAGCTCCTCTTCAGCCACGACCTGCGTTTACAGCACATCACCAAGTCCTCATCCTCTACTAGAGGTTCATGTCTCCACATGTGGCTCCTTCAATTCCATCTCCATATGTCTTACTCAGAATACATTGTGAATAAACAGAAATTTGACAGACTGGCTTCTTTTGACAGCAGACAGCAAGAAATGTTCTTTAACTGCAGTTATTACAATGGCTAACTGTAATACAGTGATGTGCATTTTCAAAACTCTCACCTTCACTGTCTTCTTCTTTAGTTTGTCCAGAGTGGGAAGGAAATGGGACCTCAGCAGATCTGCTCCGGCTTTGCAGATGATTGGCTGAGAGTAGACTGGAGAAGGAGCCGTAGATATTTATATTCAGAACAGAGAGATTCAGTCTTCCCAGTGTCTCTGCTAGAGGCTACTGTGTCTTGTACAGACTGGTAAAGTATTCACAGAATGTAGTAATTTTAAATAAACATTTGAGATAAGAGTTGTGTGTTATCAACACCTTTAACAAACTCAACTTCAATATTATCCTGAAGGAAACTGCAATTTACAATAAAAGGAAAACATTGATGCCAATCAATAATCATGGGCATAAATTGACTTACAATAAAAAAAAATCAAAACTGGATAACTCTAAACGAGCTAAATCAGCAACAGATAACACATCACAAAAAAAAAAAAAAAAAGAATTAAAAATATTACATACACATAAAATGTTAAAAGCCCGGGGTATCACCAAGGAAAAGCAGCACTTTGTTTATATGATTATATAATTTTGTGTCTGTTGAAGCATAAGCTTGTGCCAGAAGGTTTGCCGGTCAAAATTAGGTTTGCACATGTCCAACAAAATAATAGTTTGATAGTCAATGTGTTAGAAGGACAGATTTGAAAGGCAACTTTTGAAGGCTGACATAATACCTTAGGTCATTTCCATAAAACAGCCAGTTATGTCAACTGGACTAAGATCAACATGCTCTGTGAGTGTGTATCATTATGATGGTGGGCTTAGTCTTTATTGATGAAAGGGATAGGAGAATAGTTTAAGCTGTGTTTGTGAATAAAAACTGATAACGTTTGAGCGCAAAGACTAGCTGATGCAGTTGGATCTTACCTGCAATCCTCTTCATCCACGGGGCGTCGTCGATGCCCAGGTTGTTGTTGAGGATCTTGAGGATGTTTCCTAGGATGATGCTGAGGTGTTCAGAGGTCACCATGGCGCAGCACTCAGCCTCTGGCGGAGAGTTCTCGGGACCCTTCTCCCACCAGTAAGACAGATAGTTGCACAGCATCGGAAGAATCACCTCAATGACCTGCAAAGGACAGACTGAGAATTAAACACCTGGATATGAAGGCACAAAGCATAGAAAGACATAACATTTTTACAAATTAGGGATTTCTGAGTTGTGCAAAAGCATAAAGATAATATCATTACTACTTTATTTTAACTGGATATATTTAGATTTTATGGCTATCAAATTTTCCAATGAGTTACATTTTCAACATGTAGTCAACATGTAGAAGTTTTTCAGTAAGACTCTTTCTGATCGTGCGCGTTATAAATGAGTGACATGCTGTTAAATCTTGTTTTGGTTGTGTTGCAGAATTCAGGTATTAAATGGTTCCAGGGCTGTAGCTGTGGGAAATATCCTTTAAGTAATGATGAGACAGAAATATTTCTGTACATGAAGGCCATGTCTTCTTAAGTTTTTTTCTGTATTTCTTTAATTTCCTTTATTTCTAAGTAAAGCACTGTGAATTGCCCTGTGTTTGAATGGTGCTCACATTTCTGAATAGATTATAAATTGTTCAATGGACTGAATCATTAGCCTTAATAATAGGAACTGACCTCCCAGCTGTTTGTCAACATACAAATGTCATATCAAAAACACAGACCTGCGGCATGTCGCTGTAGCGAGCGCCAGACTCTGAGACGTCGTTGACGTCTTTGAGCAGTCGGTCCAGACGAGGCATCTCTGGACACATCTCCTCCACAGTGTCGGGCATGCTCAAGACTGTAAGGGAGAAACGTCAGTCACTGGGAATAATTCTCTCAAACTGGGAAGGAACTAAAAGGACGTAGAACATGAGGACATGACAGAGGATGAACACTCACTGGCTCGTTCTCTGGGAGTCTTGGTGTTGAAAACAGACAGTGGATTGTGGGCGTTCAGATGAGGCTCGAGGAACGCTACAGGTATGGCTCCCACAAGTGTTGACAAGCTCTCCCCAAAAGCAGGCAGATGCCTGTTTACGACATGTGAATTAATAGAAAATCCAGTGAGAAGGAAAAAAAACCAAACCTATAAAACAGCACTTCTGGGAAAAGGTTCTGTATTTCTGGGTGTCAGGTGCTCGCAAACATCTATTTTTTAGGGTTAGTGTGAGGACAGTCCTTGAAAATTCATTCTCTCCTTTTGCACAGCACTGCAAGATGACACTAAGATAAATTAGGCCTCTTAGCAAGGTAAAAACGTGGTCAACCTTGCTGCACTAATTATTTTACAGAATGAGTCAACAGAAGGTGAGCAACACTTTCTCACAATGTTAAAATCCTCTGTGATTATTATGAAAACCACTGTTTTTTAAGGTACAACTTCATAAAAAAAAAAAAAAAATCCATCACATTCAAATCCATGCAAAGCTTTTACCAGTGTGCCAGCGAAAATGAATAATTGGAAAAAGTCCTGAGTTCATAAAGAAGGTCAACAACCTCATCAAGATCAACTGTGACAAGATGCAATCAGTGAACTGCTGCTATTTCATGCCTCTCTTAGAAAAACTGGGCTCCTACCTCTCCACAAAGACGTTCTTTCCTGTTCCCAGAGAGTACAAACACGTCAGGATTCGGTAGCAGGAAAGCTGCACGTCATCCACTGAAAATGATTTTCAAATAACATCATCAATTCTGCATAGGCAAATGTAGAAATCAACATGAAACAGAAGCAGGCATCAAAATTTAATCATTACTTATCATGGAACAATCTCTGATATGTACTGTGTGTTCAGTTAAAATGAATTGAATAAATATTTAAGTTATTATTTATGATATTAGTAAATACAAAGTCCATCTAAAAGATATGCAAAGGACCTAGCGTGTCCTCAATGAAACATAGCATCCACTTGTATTTAATGAAATTAATATTTAGATGCAGTATTTGTGAATAAAACTAATTCATTTCTAATTCAACAAAAAAAATAAATAAAATGTGCATATAATTGCATGGCTACCACTGTGATTTTTATGTTTTTTTCATGTTGTTGTACTTTATTTTTGACCGTGTTATATGCCCAAAGGAAAAAGAATCCAGTAGAAACTGGAGAGTGCCAGGTATGAAACAGACGTACACAGCAGTTCAACTCCGAATTCCAGCGCTTTGATGTGTTCGAAGAGGGCAGTGAGGATAGGAAGCAGTGCCACGGTCACATAGTTAATGCTCTGACTGACACTCTTCATCTGAGCTCGAGACTGGAGGAACTTCCCCAGTTTTAACATCTCCAGCAACTTCTCCAGATCCTCCGCTGCGTTCTCGAAGAAAGCCTTCAACCCGGCTTTCACCAACTCAGAGCCGGACTTCATCACTGTTCTGGGAGAAATGTAGGAAATTAAAAACCTACACTGCAGGATACAGGCTTGTTATGTGATTTATGGACACTTCTGAAGTCATATACATATATTAAATAAACTTTTTTTTTTACACACAAATATAATATGTATTTACCTGGTGTCCAGTGAGTGAGTGAGGATGTCCAAACAGCTCACCATCATAGCTGAATCACTTCCTGTGACAAGACACATCGACTGTAATCACGGAAAAGGACTTAAAACAAAGAGACACACAAGCATGAGAACAGAGACATAGATTCTCTTACCAAAGAGAGAAATCCTGTGTCTGACAAGAGCTGCCAGCTTACAGAACAGGCTGAACAAAACGAACGGCAGTGAAGACAGAAGAGAAGGAAACCCAAGCAGAAGGAAATAAGAAAAAGTTTGGCGAAAATATGCTCATGCAGTTTTGAGTGAGGGGGTAAAATATAAAGCATAGACACTTTACAAAGAGAATGTGTTGCCATCACACAATACCTGGTGACCATCTCCTTCTCTTTGCTGGAGGCGCAACCGGAGCTGCTCAGGTTTTTGCTGGGCGTCGACAAGAAGTAGAGACAGTGGTTCTTAAAAGTCTGATCAGTCAAAGGGAGCAGCACCTGGAGAGGAAGAAGTAAAAAAAAAAAGAAAACTTAACAAAAGCCCAACTATGTGAATGATCGGATTTGAGAAAATGTCCCTCACCTTAGCAAAGAACTTGATCTCCTGATCGTGAGGTGATTTGTCCGTCTTTCCGCTGGTGGCCATCGCCTCTGGAGCAAGAAAATAAACGATCAGCACAATTAAAATCGTCTTACAAAGAGACACTCCATCGTGTGTGCTCATTAGGGGGCGAGACACTCACCAAGATGAGCGATGAACTCCTGGGCGGAGTCGACATACTTCAGCAGCCGCTTGAGGAACTTGAATGCAAATCGCTTCTCCATGGAAGACGAGTCCTGCTCCAAGTCCTTCAGGCCTCTGTGGGACAGAAAGATCCACACTTTGTTTGAATGACAGTATTCATTCAGATTTGAGCCAAGAAGTGAGTTGTATTTGAAAGTCACTTGAAAGATAAAATGTTCTTTGAATGTGAAGAACCATTTTTAAACCACTTTAATCGTGAGAGGAGGCTGACCTTGTAATGGCATAGCCGCTAATCTGCAGGAATTTGAAGAGCTCCTGGGCTTTCTCGCGGTCTCTGTGCTTCTCTTTAGCAGTCAAGGTGTCATAGGGAACCAGCAGCGGGTGGGTCCCTCCTCCTGTCCGGTTCAACAAAATCAAGTTTGTTTTATTCAAATCAAAGTGTTTTCAAACTACCTATTATCATGTCGCACACCTTTACTCGTAAGTTCGCTTTTCTTTTTCTTGGCCCAGATGTTATGGTAATTTTCTGCAACCACTTCCACCATGCCCTGCAGAAAGATTCCATCATGGTGGATTATTAGTCATCTAATTTGTAATGATGTAAAAAAAAAAATTAAAAATTAAAAAATTCGTAAAAATTTACTTGCAACTCTCTTGACAAAGTGACATTGTGCAGGTCCATGGGAGTGGGACTGAATCCGTTAGCCTGCAAAAGTCAGGAAGAGAGTACAATCACAAAAAATTTACATGATTCATGTTTTCATTGTTAAACAATGTAAGTGACACATAAAGTTTGATGATGTTGGAGAGAGCATATTTGCTATTAATTTCATTGTGAGTAAAAATGCAGCAGCATGACAGGGCTTTTACCACACTCTGTCTCTTTAGTAGGTTTCCCCCCCATTTCCTTTTTTAAACTGCACTATCTAATATGAATTATCTGCATATTATCGTATCATGACACTAGAGACTGACAAGTTCACAAAGCTAATGTGGTAAATTAGTATCACTCAGAGGAGCGTTAAAAACCACAACAATGATTATTAACGGTGCGAAATATCTCCACAATATGGGAATCATAATGTACATAGAGAGGCCACCTGGGACTCGGAGATCTTTCGCTGCTTTTCATTCTCTCGTTGTTGGAACAAGGCTTCTCCCTCTTTGGTCCTCTCAATGTTCCAGCCCATTGCCAACATGCTCTTCAATGACTCTTTCACTGGCCAGCGGTAGGTTTCTCTCTCCTGAAGATTGACAAGCAAACAAGTTCTGTTTCATCTACAAACTATTTGCACCAGCTGGGTTATTAATACAAGTTGTGTCTGTAGTTTTAGTAATAGTTCATTATTAGAAACAAGCATTCAAACTACTCAAATTCCTACCAGCTATATGCTGCCACTTGTAATGTTGATGTTGTATTTACATTTTTGCCAATAATCTATCAATTGCATGTATGTACTGTTGATTCACCAGACACTGTTCTCTTTGCTACAACCTATAATGTACTAATGGTCAACAATATCATCATTTTGGTCTATTTCGGTGTAATGAAGCTAGCATAACTTGCCAATGGTGTAACAAGATATTTGTTCCATTATCGTAATAATACATTCTCAATGTAATGTAATCATTCGTATATTGGGCTGCATTTCTGAGAAATAAAACCGTTTATGTTGCAGGTTTTGTGCATTTTCCGCATGTAAAATGGCTTTGTGGATGGGATAGTCATCATATTTATTCATAGAGGATATACACTCTCTCTCTCATGGTTGTAAAATTAATTTTACAGTAATATTATTGGTAAGTTAATCAATTTCCCAGCTTTATTACCCTCATTTTGTCCAAAATTATCTTCTTGGTTGTCATTTTGCACAAAGAAATATGCCAGTAAGACCTAATTGTCACACTGATGTGAAACTGAGGTAGTTCTGGAAAAAAAATTGATCTACCATTTAATATGTGGCATGAAAATAAGACGTCTGAATCAAAGAAAAAAAATCAGTTTTGGACAAAAACATTCATCTACCTGCAACAATATTAAACCATCAGTTTGTGCAGGGCCCCTCAGGCAGCAGCCCTCTGTGCCTTTACCTTCTCACTGAGAGATTTGTATGGCTTCAGTAACGAATGGCTTTTGGCTTGCTCATCCACGCTGTCCCCATATTTCCAGCCTGCTGACATCTGCAACAACAGTTTCACAGATAATATAGTGAATTGCATTTTATTGTGCCAGAAAATCCCAACTACAAATACAAACTATAATTGAAGTAAGCCTTTCTTTGCATTTTTGTGCTGACCAGGCTGTTTGCCTACATAAAAAAAAAACCAAAAAAAAAAAACCTCATAACTAAAATGTCAGGTTGTAGTGGGGGACTGACCTTCTCCGAGGACCACTTGTCATGGGAATGCTCTGCATATTTGTTGGCAACGTACTCAAGTTTTTCAGGAAGAGAGATACTACAAAGCAGAAATGACGTTTAAACGTTTAGAAATCTATTTGACTTGCACATTGAGAAAGTATAAGCAAGCATTTAATGAAAGTAAAACATCGACGTCACATCAAATCCACACAGTTTTTCAACAGAGCACCTACTTGGCAGTGTTGATGGGTCTGGGGTCAAAGTTCCCCTGTGCGTCCACCGACCCTTGTTTCTCCAGAGTCGCCCCTAAACTGGCATCCACAAAGTCAGGGGGCAGGGCTCCAGCGATGGCACACAGGCATGACTTTGCCATTTTGAAAAGTTCAGCATCATACTTCTACAACAAAGAAACGGCACAGAGGAGGTCACAAACTGGTTCTCAAACCACTCTGCATTCTTAAAGCAATATCAGCTCCGACTTTAGATGTAGAGACCAAGCCGAGTCAAAAAGCAGTGAAATGATAGAAAAAGGACTGAAGAGGAAGGAGAGGAGTCCAGGAAAGTCTGCGGCGAGTAACGGCCTGTCACACACTGATAAATGATTCATCTGTTCGGTTCTTTGCCTCAGCTGCACTGCTCACATGCACTTCGCTGAGCTTCCACTTCACTGCCTCTGCCCACCAGGAACATTTCTCTTAGGAGAGCCAGGAGAACTCACCACTCAAGAAAACTAAATAAAACCAAATCAGCAGCATACATCAAAAGGTTTTATCAGAGCAAATATCTGGAGGACATTAAGCTTGGTGTCAAAGAAAGAGAGACATTAGGGAAGTGCTCTCCCGATTAATACAGTATCAGTTTCAACACACCTTTGTTTGCAAAGATACACTGTAGATTAATACAGAGACATCACATCATGAACGAAGACACAGAAAATTATTCTTATAACAAATATGCTTATATATTAGATTTTTCCATATTAGGTTCTTCAAACTAGACACTTTTTACTTTAATGACAGCTTTGCACTCATTCTGTCAGTTTCATGAAATAGTCACCTGAATGGTTACCAATGAACAGGTGAAATCAGGGAAGTAAAACTTCCTATCATTGGTAACAGCTTTAGGGATACAAATACAAGGTATTTACTGATGAGTGCTAGTTAAACCAGTAATGTTTGATTTTGCACGATGGTCTTTATCATTTGATCATTTTACTTCATCCTTCATCACATTAAGTTTTATACATGTGTTTTATTTGAGAAATAATCAGTCCTACTGTCCATATTTTCCATTTTCATCATGATTTCTTTTTAAAATATACAGACAATATATGCTATTAAAACCCTGTATAATAACCTATATATTAGAGATTTCTTAAGTTAGTAGTTCCTAAACTTTGCTTTCCAGACCCCCGATTAGAACTCTTCAGGGCCCCACACCCATACATACATGTACTACTTCTTACATTCACAATTTGCTGCACTTCCTTTCAATAAATAATGTTTGAGACAAGGTGGCACGAATATCTCATAATACCATTGCACCATTTTGCCGAAATGTGTGCAAAAATAGCTTTTAGAACATGAGCAGCACTCCGAAAGAGAAGAAATAACACCAAACCTGAACATTACCATTACAAAATTAAGCAGATCTCATTGTGAAACAAAACATCTGTGTGGTCAGTGTGAATCTCCTCATAACGCCACGTAGCGACCATGTTGCTCATCACATCGTTGAGCCAAGCCCACATGCAGTAGCTCCGAACCATGCTCGTACCCATTTTGAGAATCACTATCTTAAGTTATCATTAACTTCTGGTGCATTAGGCACACTGCTGTTGCTTTGATTCTTGTTTTACCTTATGAGAAAGTGAGTCAAAGATTCCCCAGAAGAGTTTCTTGGTGAGAAGGAGCTCCTCCTCCGAGGCTATCCCAAAGCTGCCCATTCCAGACGGCAGACAGTAGTACTTCCAATTCTGCTCGTAGTGGTTGATGAGCAGCTGCAGACGAAAGAAAAAGGATTTTGGTTCAAATTCACAAAATATTATTGCCCTGTAGTGATGAATGGGAAATTAAATTTCTCTGAAACCATCGTTACACTGTTGCTCCACTGCACTGAGAGCGGTCATAATACATAATGGTGACGTTTTGTAACAGATCTTAAAATGGTTTAAAGGGTGATGGTCCAAGACCGATTGTGGTAATGATCCCATAAATATTTTAACTAATAAATATAATGTATTATGGGGGGAAAAGTTGGTGTGACTCACCTGGAGAGGTATTTTGCAATATTCAGTGAGCATGGGAACATCGAACACCAGTCTTCTGAGCAGTTGCTGCATCATAGAGGGACGCAGGTGCCTGTCAGATAATTAGATTTTTCTTCCATCAGAAAAAATTGAAAACAGCAAAAGCACATTGAAGTGGAGAAAATAATTAAATCAAAGTTCTCACTTAAAAAGAGATGTGTACAATCTGACACTGAGTGGAAAGTTTTCATGATGTGACTTTGTTTATTTGACAATCCAGGATCAGTCAGTGTCCAACTTTATTAAAGACAGCAACAACGGGTTAAAATAGAAAATTCTGACTGCAAACACTTTGTATTGCAAAATGCCATAGCTGCTTCCACCGATGTCACCTCTGATTAAAAAGGGTGAAAACGGTTTTGCAGATTAGGTACCACAATTTTTTTATAATTCTCATAAGATGTTATGTTTTCTCTTTAAATGCAAGAAAGACAAAAACATGTTTGGTTTGTTTCAATCATAGATTTACAAGACTTTTGACATTGTGTGTGTCTTTACAAATTAAATTTGATGTAAATGCATGGTGCAATATGGAAAAGCTTCACATACATAATGGGACTGTGCTGGTTTTAGAAGTGTACTATTGAATCAAGAATAAGACTTTTTGGTAGGTTTTTTAGAGTGCTGTACAAAAGTTTCAGGCTGTGCATGCATGTTGATGGATGACTGCTGGAGCACTTTAAAATATAATTTGTTAAGAGTTCATTTTCATCACTTGATGCAACTTGGAAAGTGAATTAGCACGAGAGGCATCATTAAAGCAAAGCAGCATCAGCTCTTCTGAGCACACTGTTTTTGAAGGAACTTGCAGGCATATTGTTTTAAAATATGTAGGAGGACTAAGAACACATCTTCTGTGGATGTAGTTCATATCCTTCGGCCTCTTTATGTAAACCTACACAGACTTGATTACGTGGAGGCCAAAACATCCCGGGCAGCAGCCATTGTTCTTCTTTAATATGAGATAAACACTGGTTGTATGCTAGTTTGTTTTCCTCTGCTGCGGAATAGATTTCGGAGCCAGTTTCAGGTGCAGAACAGAACTTTATGCATCACTCAGGTGCACGTATCAACTGTTTACCATGTGCAGGATTAGAATAAAGGAGTTCACAGCAGGACTACTTGAAAACAACCGACTCAGCAGGACTCACTTGCAGATAGCCAGCAGACACTCCTCGATGGCGTCTCTCTGCGCTTTGGTGAGCGAGCGGCCCTTGGACAAGCGGTAGATGGTCTGCAGCGTGGAGTCCACCAGCTGCGCGTAGTGCTCGGTGTTGGCGAAGAGAGCGGCGCAGCGGGTCAGCAGAGGCAGCAGCGCTGAGCCGATGTACCGGTTCATGGCCAGCGCCGTCTCCGTGGTGCTCAGCACTTCCTGTGAGGCAGACGAGAGGACACGGATGAAGAAAGGTGCAGCTCGGCATCCACACGGGAGTCTAAAGACAAAGCTTCAAACACTGCTGGCTTCTCCACAGGAAAGTTGAAAAGCCCTACTTCTTCTTGGAGATTAAAATAGACTTGCTTTTAAATGATTTTATCCATTTATTTTATTTTGTTGTAATGCATCATTTTCATTGCTTTCACTGACAAATATTTTTTCTTTTAGTAATCACAGCTATCATCTGATTTCTTTAATTATTTATACCATTATGAGTGCTTTTTCTATTTTCTACATGTTCTTCAATTTTTTTAGTGTCATCATGGTATTTCATTCATCTATAATTTCTAAAGACTTTTTACTATTTTGTATTTGTGTGCGTCTGTGCTCCTATTGTGTTTTTTGTCTGTGTACAGCAGTTTGTGTACCTCTGGTTGTTTTAAAGTGTTTTTTTAATGAAGATGGATTGGATGATATTCATTATCACTGGTTAGTCTTTTCACAGGATGAAAGCAGGTTGTGAGGATGAGTAGATGTCTTATGTGTCTAGTCGGATGACTTAATAAAATGTTTTGTAAACAAGCATCACTTCTTTAAAAACACCAGTGCTCACAAGAGCTCACAAAAACTAACATCCATTTGTTGAGCTTAGTATAAACTTGATATATCTGTATATACCGACATAATATAAAAGAAAGACAAATTAAAAGCCACTAAATATTTCACAAAATTAGACTTTTAGACTGAAGCTTTTGGTAAATACTGAGTGACAAAATGGGAATGTGCTAAAAGGGCTTCAGGACTCACTGTGTCCAGAGACGCTGAGGCTCGGAGGTCAGGCAGGAAGCCGACCTCCAACATCTGGAGCAGGAAACTCTGGTCCTCGATGCCATACACTCTATCCAGGAAGAGCACCATGGGAGCCTTGTGGTCCGGACAGAAGCATGCGGACATGTCGGGCTCCTTCACTGTCCCATCTGCAGTTCAAACACATTTAATGATCAGAGACAAAGGTTATGTATATGGATGTGAATGACGTAAAAACATACACCCAAATAAATAATAAATGAGTTTATTTTAATGATTATGTCCTGAAAAAAAGAAGGACACATTGAACGTAAATCGCAAACTGGAGCCGTATCAAAACATGTGGAGGTGATTTTCCTCCAGAGATACGAAGCGAGAGCAGCGAGCAGATTTACTCTGGGATGATGCTTTGTGCAGCTCACAGTGATTTACCTCCACAGGCTGAGCAGAGATGATTGCCAGTGTGCAGCAATGTGAAATTATTTCTCTTGATCTGTCGGAGTAATGTGCACACTTTACCTGCCAAATCCAATTTTTATTCTTTGTTCCCAGCAGTAAAGTGATGCAGGCTGATGGGTCCATGAAGCAACCATGGCTGATTTTTGATATACCGTATCTTGTGTTTGAATCTACAGTATAAATTCACTGGCGTTATCAGACGTCTGTGCTGCTTCAGCATCAAAATCTAAACTAGAAACGCACTCGGAGAGTGCAGACCTCCGCCAAATGATGTTTTCAATGTTAAAATTTCCCAACTTCAAATATAAATGATATCAGATATCGTTAATATGGATCGGACCTTAACAAAATTTGGCACAGTTCAGGGCAATGACCCTCCAAATACACATGTCAAATATCAAGAGAATTGAAATAAAATTCTATGAGTTATGTTTTTTTGAAACTGGTAAATGGGGTTTCCAATGTTAACTTCTAGAATTTTTCCTGACCTTATTCTGGATCCGATCCAGATGAAATGTTGCACCCTACTAGATATGATCATCCTACAGATCACTGAATTTTTACAAGTCAATCAAATATAATTTCCAAGAGATATGATTTTTTGAAAAAAGCTCAATGATAAGTAAAGGGGAAAAACAGGATCTTTGATTTTTTTTTTTTTTTATCCAGATGGTTATCCGGATCACTCCCAACATTTAATGGAATCTAAGTTGGGTCAAGACACATCTTCTGAATTTTTTTTAAAAAGATCCCGTCAGGAGTTTTTGTGTAATCCTGCTAACAAACAGACAAACAAACCCTGGCAAAAACATAAACTCCTTGGGGAAGGAAATCACGAACAATTTTTCATTTCATCACTAGTCTCTGCACCTTTTATAGTAATCTGACATTTGTGGTGTACCACTTGCTTCTTGCTGTGTTTAATCTAGAAACAACTAAACCAAATGGCAAATAAACAAAGTTAGGCCTACCTTTATTAAGAACCGGCATTTTGAGGGGGATGCTGATGACGCCCACCAGGTCTGAGGTGGGAACCAAAGAGCGCAGGATGGCTCTGATGCGCAGTGCCTCGCCTTTACCTGCATTGATCAGCTGCAACAGAAGTGAAGAATAATAAATGCGCTGATGCAGAAGTAAGTTCACATGCAAGATACAATGCAATATATTTAAGGGGGATAGGACGGAAGATACAAATGGAAGAGAAGAATGTTCTGTGTAAAAACCAAATAACGTAATATTTTTAACCATTTTAAATTTGATTAATTCAATAACACAATAACTTGCCAAATGTGCTATTTCAGCTGTCATTTGGCCATTAATCGAATAAGTTATTACTTTGAGGAGTAGCATTTAGAAAAAGTAGATAGCACAATCATCACACTCATTAATTCAACACTCCCTTTCTATTCTGCCCTCCAAAAAAAATCATACACCATTTCTTAACATTATTAGAAAGTTTTGCCGGCTTCATTACATTTAAAATAACCAAAATTATTACAGTATTGACAGTTATTAATGATTGTCCATTATTACATGATCACGTGCTCAGAGGTATCGTATGAACCTCTAAAAGCTTTTTAAATAACTAAATGCTAATATCATATAATTAATGCAAAAAGAAACGCCTAGACACTAAGAATCAGGTATAACATTTAAAAACAAAGAATCAACAGCTTAGTAAATAAATAAACAAAATGAAAATAGTGATATTGGGTTTGTGAGTGCATTTACATTAGTGTGTGTTTAACAAACAATTAAAAATATGGTTCCTGCTGAATGTGATCAATATCTAAGAGAAAATATTCTAGTAAACTGTAGGAAAATGAAGCCGTTATGAATTTCAGTGTGCATATCAACATCCAGATGTTTGTGTTGATGTTTGGAGCCTCACATGCATCTCAGGAGCGCAGCGTCCCAGCAGGTCGATGAGGGCTGAGTAGAAGGACATGATGGCATTGCCCATATGAATAATTTCCTCTTCTTCCTCACCCGACCTGAAACACACAAATACTACTCTGTAATTACAATAAACAACTGCCTCGAATGCAGCAAACATTCCAGGAGGGAGAAGATTGAATTCTACAGTTTGAGAGTCAGTTGGAAATAGATGTGAGCATTTATAACAGTGTTTTGGCACAGAGCATGAACACCTTACAGGCTAGATGACATTTTACATATTGATCTTGACCAGATTCTCAATTCTTCCCTTCCTTTCAGGCAGTAATACTGTCCAGAATTGAAATGCAGCCAGTAGCTTACAGCCTTTGCATACTGATGTGGGCAGACAGAGAAACAGGCTCAATGATCTGACACAAAACCTTTAACTAAACCTGGAACTAGACACATGTATGACGTGCATATGTTGCAGTGATGATTGAAATATTCATTCATTCATCTAGAACGGTATATCTTGATTATGTCTCTTCAAATTTTCCTTTTGTTCAGTTTTCTGGAACACTTTTTCTGAGCAGTTTGTTAGAAGATGAAGCATTTTGTGTATCTCATGACTAAATGAATGAATGAATGAATGAATAAATAAATAAATAAATAATTCCCACACAATCCTCTGCTTTTCATCTTAAAAGGTATCCTAAGTCTTAGTATTTAACAGTAGACATGTGGCACGGAGGCTAAATGTAAGTAAATGCAGTCTATGCTGATCTTCCACTAATGATAGGAAACCTTTTAGTAAAGCACTTCAATCAGTTAATGAAACTCCACAGCCTAACAGGGCAATAACTTCTCTCTTGTTCAGTACTGCACAATAAAATAAACTCTTAATTTCCTTCCAGTAATGTGAGTGAACTATATATCAAATTATACCAATATGTCTCAATTAAAGAGTAAACCAACTTGGAATATGCCGGTTTAGCAAAGCTCAGAGATCTAATTAAATGTAACAATTCACACAAAGAGACATAATGGCTGGCTTAATCACTGCTGACTGCTTTCAATTGTCTGAATGAGCTTTTAATGTCTGGTGATGATTAAAAGTGTGATTCAGAAGTGTTTCCAGGATATAATTGTGTCGGCAGCCGTCATAGTTTTGTACCCGGTATTGACGCCTTCGGGGGTCTTCGGTATGTCAAGGGCAGGATCTTCGGAGATCTTGATGGCTTCTTTCATGGCAGCCAGCAGACCCTGTCCACCCTCTCCCCTCAGGGCGGGACCAAAACACTCGGGGCGTCTGATCAGAAGCTTCACCACCACATTGGCATTTTCCTCCACGCTCTCGCCTGGTACACAAATGCAGCAGAACACAACGTTGGATCAAACTTTCTCACATATTAGAGGAGCATTTAAGTTACTCCCAAAAGGAAATTTTAGACTCAGCATTGTGCCAAACTACAGTCACCTTATTGCTGAATAACTATTACTTTTTTTTTTTTTTTTTTTTTTTTAATAATCAGGGAAAAGCTGACTAAAATTCCCACTTGGGAAGCTTTTTTTGTCTTGTCGACTCAGCAGTTCCCCCAGGCACACTGCCCTGGCAAATATTCTTTTTCTGTAAATCTTTTTTTTTCTTCTTCTAATCCTCCTGTAATAACAAAATCACTCCTAAAATCCCTTTAATGCATATCTGCATGAACGTATTATGTATCCCATTTTATACATTATGACCATACTGGGCTGTACTGTGATCAGAAGATACACAATTAGAAAAAGACAAGTTCAACTGGTCCCTGAAAGAAATGGGTGAGAAAAACTTAATTCCTTGTGTTATATCTCCCTGGAAGAAATATCCTACATTTTACATTTCTTCTGCCGGATGCATGTTCCGAGTGTTTATAGTTGATCTTTGTTACTGAGCCTTGTTGAAAGATTATTGTGGATATGTGACGAATCAAGAATTCCTTTCCATTTGTGTGTCTCTTGATACTTATTAGAGTTTGGCCTTTACAATATCAGCAAAGTAGTTATTTTAATATAATGGTCTAAACATAATTTACAAAGGACCATGAAAAATATTGTCATATAGAAATCAATCCAGCATATCTAAACAAACTAACAAAAAAAACCCCATTCGAATATATTCATGAAGACAGGAAAATACAATATACTGGCATGTGAATATATAGATATATAGACAGATAATATATAGACATATGAAAGAACTGATTAATGAACATATTTGTTATAAGAACTGTCATTTGAATATCAGTATGTTTATGTATGAAACAAATCAACACAAATGATTGTTGTATATGTAATTTCTCAGAATGTCAATTCATGACCTCTGTTTGTAAAACAAGAGTAAGGTTAGACCTCACAGTTTTCTCTTTTCAAACTTTTCAACCGTGTAGTCACCTGATCTCGGCCAGCATCAGTACGAGTCTGATCAGGTGTGTGTGTGTGCTTTTTGGAAGCCGCTCCTTTAGAAGTTGCGTGTACAGCACGAGTTCAGCTGGAGGAGTGACAGAGTGAAACTTACCGTTGCAGAAGACGGCAAACCTCAGGAAGGACAGGTAGCGCTCCCCTTCGATGGGGTTCCAGCCCAGGTCTGGGTAACCTTTAGCGACCAGAATGGCGCAGCTCTGAAGACCGCAGCCTGCCAGATACGTCACCACCTGCACGCACAAACAATCCGGTTTCCCTCGTGGGCACTGTAATGACTCACTCTGTCTTCTTGCCTCTCGCTGTCAGCAGCAGTGACAGCTTCAAAGCAGCTGCTGAGTTCGCTTATTCGGCTGTCACAAAAGTCTTTGTTTTTTGGGTTTTTTTTTTTTTTTTAACTCTTATAGATAAAACCTGGGTTGCGTGTTTCTATTTTTATTTCAATTTGATTTACATCCATTGTAAGTCAGTTGTGATGTTTTACCGAGACATAACATGCTATCGGTGTCATGAATATTGTGTTTTAAAGGTTACTGCAGCTCCACTGCTTTCAGCAGGAACATGTTATCAACCAATACAGTGCAATTATAATCACAAAAAATTAGGTTTTAAGACATTTGAAGACCTGCAGAGGAGCTGGACTTACTGCTAACAAAGTTTTAGCATCATCTAAAGATGTTATTGTGCTAAAAAACCTTTTATAAAATAACAATGACTCTGGAAATCAGTAACAATGTTACAATTGCTGAAGTTGACTTTACTTTTACTCTAAAATGAAAACAGAACAGTTAGAGGTTTGTTCTCGATCATGAAAAAGTAGTTTTCTTAACAGTTACTATTTTAGTAAACTCCTGCTTGCCTCATTATTATTAAATTCACTCGGTTTTTCAAACATGAGAGCCCGTAAGTAATCAGTGTTAGACTTTGTCCACATTAAACAGTGTTTGTTTACCTTAATAAGACTTAACAATATGTTTGTTGTGTATCTTGGCTCTTTTGTTGTCGCTTCTTGTTGTTGTCATGTTTCTCAACAAGTCCTTTAAATTAATAAGTAGAATTTATTTTGCTCTAAATTTATTCCATTTAAAAAGAATACAATGTTTTTTTTTCCCAATTGAAATAAACAATGGCTCTGAGTACGATTATTAATCATGTTGACAGACATTCATTACAAATACATAGAGACCGTGGCTCCGAGTTTGTTTGTTTCTGAGAAGAAATAGTAATACTAATTTCCAACCTTTTCCAGATCAGGCTCCTCCAGGGCCAGAGCCAGGCCGTTGTTGTCCATCACTGAAGAAGCTGCAACGTCCAGAGGAGTGGAGCCTCGCATTGCTTCAGAGGCTAAACAGAAAAGTAAACTCTACATCAAGTTCTGTAATAAACAACAGGGGGCAGTATATCTGCTTATCACATCTATCCTGAGATCCTGCATTTCATCTTGTGCAGCTCAGAACCTGGAGGTACTTTATAAGCCAGTCTGACTCAACCTTTTCAGTCTGGGCTCTGTAACCATTACGGCGCTATCGACATTTTAAAGCATTAAATGCTTTTCCTGCAGGCATAGTAAAGCAGAATTTCTTCTCAGAAAAGTACAAAACCACATCTGGCCAACAAACAAAAGAAACTATTAAGATAAACAAAAAGACATCATAAAAGTAAACACTCTTCTTTGACTTTGCTGCAATAAACATGTGTTCATACTAATGTGCCTTCTACAAGCAATTCATCACAAAATGTGAGACAGGAAAAAATGCAGTCGTAATCTGATGAATCTTATTTGAACAAAAATAAAATTTAAAATCAAGATTACCCGCAGGGCATCCTTGCTCAGAATAATTGTGCTTACTGTTCCCGAGCAATTAGGATAAAACAAAGTAGTAACTATCTTTCAAAAAGACAAAGTCTTCATTTCGAGCAATTTGCACTCAAAACAACAAAAGACCCAAACGTCTTAATGTGTGTGATTTATAAATAAACAAATGCGTCATGTTTGCTCTCATCTGTTCTCTCGTGACCGTGTGTAGCTCTCCTGTTTCACAGGCAGGTGAGTGAGTTTACACCAGCACACAGAGTCCAGTGACTCATCAGTCCTGCCCTGCGCACCTGAAAACCCCCCCCAATCATTTTGCTCCCACCATCACGGTCATTCTTCTCACCCTGTCAGCTGCCTCTTCCTCTGCCCCTTTCACTCTCAACTTGATATCTTGGCATTTTGAATTAGAGCCTGTCACTGTTGTCATAAGGTGGTTTGATGAGACCGAATCCACACTTCAATTGGCTTAAAATATCTTCTAGCAAGTGGCAACTTTCTACTTTGTATAATTTTGAGAGCAGCAGTAATTTGGAAGTTGTGGCAAACACTGCATCAATTTTTGGCTGTTGTGGTACCAGAGACCCTTTTTGTTTAAGTCGTGTATTTTCAATGACACCTTTTTTTATTATTCTTAAAAGAAGCTACGAGGTGACAAGACTATTTTTATTCAACTTACCCAAGCCGACACTGCTGTTCTCCAGCAGGTAGCTCAGATGGTCAAACATGGCTTTCTGGTTCTGGCGACTAATGCGACAGAAGTAGCACAAGAAACGACAACAGCTGGCCACCATCTTGGGGAAAGCAATCTCCTGTGGACCAAGGAATAAAAACACAATCATTGCATGTACATGAGCGTTTTCCCCTTGTTTCCACGTATAAAAATGAAATTAAAATCCAATATTTGTCCACAGAGGGTTGCTGCAGGAGCTCAAAGAGATTGTAATATAATTCAGTATGACTGAATGATGCAGAGTGTTGCATGATTGGCTCACAAAAAAAACAAAAACAAAATTCACAAACTATCAAGATGCTAATCGTGGAGTCAATAAACAAGAGTTATTTTATTTTCAGCTAACGTCAGCAGGAAAATCATTTCACCTTCCTCTTCTTTGGCCTTTATTGATATTACATCTCTGTATGGGGCTGAGTCCAAGGTTCAGTCGGAGCATAATCCAGTAAAGTAGTGTAATTTTCTCCACAATAGAAATTAAATCTGAAAACCAAGTGAACGACTGAATACCAGATAGAGTGAAATCCACACGTTACGTCCAGAAAATTAGAATTTGGGTCAATGCATTCCACAGTCAGTCACATTCATTAAGTTTAAGTGACATCTTTTGAATTTTTCATGCAAATTTTTCATGCAAAATTGTTCAAACGTCAAAGTTACCATTGTTTTCAAAAGCCAAAGTAATTTTTTGCAGCTTGTCTTTAGAAGTTTTTGGTGTTAAAATACACAGTATGCAGCTATAGAATTCATGACTCACAATTATTATTTAACTAAAGCCTAAGTCTTAAACTTAGATTGTGATAACAAAATACCTTGATCATAGTTCCTAAATCAGCCCGTTTAATTGAGTGGTAAAATTCACAAGCTGCAAATCCCTGATACATTTCGATCTGACATATACAGCACCATGCTGCGACAAAGACAACACAGAGTGAATCAAAGAGTAAATAAGATAAACCTAATACACATTTACAAGCTGTGGCGTGGCCTCTTTATATGGCCACACTAAGTGAAGGACAGATATCGGGTGGCAGCGCGCTGGCCTGGAATTCATGCCCGAGACTGTGTGATCAGACCTCCAGAGTCGGTCATGAGGGCTTGAACGTCTCCCCGTGGTCCGACCGTCTGAGGTTCAATTCACGCTTGGCACTGACAGCGGCATTAAATCACAACCATCTCTTCCAACTTCTGTCAGCACTGCCCGAAAAGGACAGGTTTGAGTGGCCTCTCCTCACCTCTCTCCAGACATCCGAGTTCACTTCACTGCCCTCTCTATTACCCCTGTGGGTTTTCTGGGTATTAGGTTGTTGCTCTTGGCTTATGCCAAACGTCTTAGGATTGAATTTGTTTCCGTGAATGTAGTATAATACCCTATGTGCAATAAAGATGTATAAAAGTTCAAACTCTCCATAAAAAGAAGATTTTGTCAGTGATTGATTAAATATGTCACCATTGACAGTGTGGTTGAAAAGGTAGGTCATACCTGTGGTGCTGGTAATGTCACTCCTCACTATAACTCTGCTAAGTCTGGCAATGACAGCAAGTATTTGATCCCCATGATAAAATTAGGAACACAGATTACTTTCTGTGAGCTAATTACTCATTAAGTTGTAGAGCTGCTGCCTATCACTCACTGTTCTGATTGTTATCTCAACAGTTTCTATACTACTAACCTCCTGTTCTCCTGTTTACTGGACAAGGAAATGCTCATTGAAAATAAGACCCAGTAGTTAACTTAAGAAGCCAGTCTATAGGTAACATTAGCATTGGAAGCCTGGATTCACAGAAGCTGTGATGCAATTCTGGTCTTAAATAAATGTGAATTTAATTTTTAATGACCTGCCTACAACCATCTATGTGATTGTGATTTATCTCAGCTGATGTGTTGCTACCTATTCTCATCATCATTAATTGATGACACTGCTTCTTTGAGGAACTGCTAAAAGGTCAAGATTATAGAGCACCTTCCTGTACCTAATAATTCTTGCTTTGTGTTGACATTAATCCAACATTAATCCATCTGTTTATTTGATGAGCTATTTTCTCATAAGTGATGTGACTTCAGCTGATCTACTAAAAGTGTCAACTAACAGTAGAATAATAGAACTCTGTACAAATATTTAAGACATGTTTAATTTAGGGTAATAAAAGTTTCTTGACAGAACTTGCAACCAGGGCTCATTTGTACTTACAAGCCACTGTGGCTAAAGTGTCTCCAACAGATATGAACCAGTTTTTTCACCATCGCAAATTGCTGTACACTTGATTAAGTTGACAACAGAATTACCATTTATTCCCAAAATGAGGTTTACAAACATTTTAAACCATTTCTCACCCATATTTTGCTGGTTGGTGGGTGTTAATGTTACAAAGCATTGTACCTGTGATTTGTCTCCTCCCAACACGTTGACCATCACCTCCATGACCGTTTCATGCATGCCCAGCACTCTCATCAGGTTAGGATGCTGGTAGAAAACCTTATTGTTCATGATGTCACTAAAAGTACAAGAAACATACTGTGAAGCCCGGATGATAGTACATTTTAACATTTCGAAGGAGTACACTGCACAGTGATAGTGCTGCTGAATATGCTGTGAACTGTCTCGAAAGAAAGATTTCTTTCTTACCCAAGTCCATCAATCATGAGTTTCTCCTCCTCTTTGCCCATTCGCACTGACAGCAGAGACCTGATTTGACCCAGAGACACCAACAGGTTAATAGCATCCTGCACGGATGCCGCACTGATGGTGTAGGATTTCTTCATGGCCCGGAGCAGCTCCCCGATGCCATCGTACTGCCTCCTCAGCAGGCTGAACATCACTCTAACCAGCTCTGGGTCCTGGATGTGAGACTCCTGAGCCCAGCTGGTTATGGTTTGGGAGATCAGCTCCTTCAGGTTGGCTGAGAAAGAGAGAATTCAATATCCACAAAGTGAACAAAAATGTGAAGAGGCAGTCAAGTGAATGCCACTCTGCTGTGCGTTTAAGGGCTAATAGTGCTTCTATGGCTCAATGACACTAAACAATATCTTCCTTCTGTGTGCTGGATTGTTTCTGATGCAGTTTGGGAACAGATTCTGCTGAATGTTGCTACACACATAGCGAGGAATGTGCTGATGTACTGCCTATAGTTACTCTATTGAGTAGTAACTATTGTTTAGCCTTTAACAAAGACAGCCCAAAGAAAGTGGATGGATCATGTATGACTATTAAGAAATAAATAAGTAATTAAAGTAGTTGTCCCAAAGTGATGACATTTTTTTTAAATGTGTTAAACGTTTCAAATCAATTAATCAAATTAATGTGGAATTTTGGACAACACTAATGTTTAATAATTAAATACTTTCACAGCATCATTGTACAATGGGAATTATAATAAATAATGAATTTCATTGAGGGCAGCCTAGTGGTATAGTGGTTAAGAAATGGAGTCTTTCTGTGTGAAGCTTACATGTTTTCCAGAAGCAATGTGTTTTGTTTTTTTATTTGTGTGGTCCGGTTTCCTCAGTCCAAAATCATGCATTTGAATATCATTAGTAGCTCAAATATGTGACTTTATGTCTGTTGTTCTGTGTTTCTCCTGTGACTGATGACTTTGAAAGATGGATGAATTGCATTGATGGATGATTAGACTCTGAAATGCTACAATTACAAGATACTCAATATTTCAAGCTAATAAAATCATAATTCATGTCCTCAACCTTTTACTTTCCACTGTTAGCTGAGTTGTTAAAGGTTAGGTTTTAGCCAACTCCCTATGTCCTTCGAACTTTTCACTCCACAGGGAGTCAAAACTTTGGAGGAGAAACTTTCATTGTGTTTTTGAGGACTGCAGGGAATGCATAAATCTGTGGCACTATTCCCCAGGTACCTGGGAAAAGTTTTTTTCATTTAAAAAGAAGGATAGCATGAGCCTACCTTAAGCATTAAATTCACATGCACAGGAGAACAACAAAACAAACAGGATAGATTTACACGGACAGACCAATTAAACTGTAGCCGAGGAGAAGCGTGTTCATTTTTAAAAGTCTGTTCTCCCAAACCACATCATAAGCTCTTGTCAAAATGTAATCTTGCTTTCCACTGGTTTTCACAAACAACATCACATAAGCTAAATCCTGTCTTCTTACCATTCTTTATTTAATTTAGAATCAGGTTTTGTGAATCACTGGCAAAGTAGTCTTGTGTTTGGGGCACATCGATCACATAGATCCCTGAGATGAATGATCCCCGGGAGCCACTGTGCTGATTATTTTAGAGTTCTGCAGCTCACCTGATGGAAATAAGCAGCTTGTAAAACAGAATAAGATAAATTCAAGAGGGGGTATTCCTAAAACATACAGGACAATGACCATTAAAGTTCAGGGTTTGACCCTACTGCCATTAATCCTTCAGTGTTGCTCTTGTGGTGTTTTCAAAGGTCAAATCGAAATATTACTGCTCACTATAAGGACATCTCGAAACAGTCAATAATGTAATAATAGCCAGTAAAGTAATACCTGCCATAAACTGGTTGTCTGCTCATCACACCCACCAAATGAGAATGACCAACTTACAAGCATGTGTTTGGACTGTGGAAGAAAGCCTGAGCTGAGAAAACCCACATGGGCTCAGCGAGAACATGTAAACGCCATGAAGAAATGCCGCAGCCAGCAAACTAACCGAGGTGTTTTCACTGTGAGGCAGAAGAGCTGGCCACCGACATGCATCATTGCAGCACTCCTATAAAACCAAGCTTGTGTCAGTTACTTTTTTTTCCAGCCTGGATAAAACATTTATATTGGTGTGTTTTGCTGCACTCATACATTTTCATGCAACATAGTGCTAATTTATGAGCTTCTTTAGGTCATTCTTTGTTTATTTGAATATGTCAGTAAGTAATGTGGGAGAAAAGTGATCAAATTATATATTTTTTTATGGCCCAGCAGCCGTGTAAAAATGAAATAATGCATCACTATGAAATCTATGAACTATGAACTCGCTGCCCTGTCGTGATGGGTGTAAAGTCTCCGCCTAAACGCAGCACTTCTCTAAATGATACCGTTGTTATTCCAAAGCCATCGCTGAACTTTGAGTGTTTAAGCCAAACAGATCAACATCTGTAGCAAACAAAGGGTCAGACACCAGCAGAATCCTAATGAGCGGAGGAGAGTGAGCGAGCCAGCTGCCCTGAAGGTGAAAGTCTTACAGATTCACATCTGCTCTGTATCATCTCAAACTGTGGACTCACAAGGGAGGCATCGCGTGTGAAAACAAGCCTGTCTACAAACTAATCTGCACACAAGCACACTCCTTCGGCACTGGCATTGTATATCAAAACTTTCCTGCATCACGGTTGCTCGAATGTCGGCTCAGACTAAATACTAAGCTGTCTGTGTTGCTCATGTCATTACGCATCAAAAGTGATATCAATGAATGTTAAACACTTACTCTCAACTTTTACATTTATTGTGTACAACAGGACTTTGAAAGCATCAACGTAATAATTCACGAGTAGATTATAAGATAAACCTACCTACCCTAAGTTGAGTAGAATTATTAAAACTAAGAAAATTACTTTGATTAAAAAGTAATGCATTCCACACAGAACATCATTATATTTGATAATATAGTGTGTGGATAAGATCCTAAAAATACAAAAAAGCTGTTGTTTTTTTTTATTGCTGTTACAATTATTTTAATCACAATAGTTTATCAATTCCTCATGCTCATTCAAGATACATATATATATTTCTATCAAATATCTTTTTAATATCATACAACGTAGTGACAGTCATGCAGTTGTGTGGGCATGGGGACTACTGCTTCACAGTGAGAATAGCTCCAGTTTTAATCCAGTTCTGTGTGGATTATTCATGTTTTTCCTGAACTTTCTCCATGTACTCTGGCTTCCTCTAACAGTCAAAAACAAGTCCTTAAACAGGTCGCTAAATTCCACATAGGCTTCATCTGTCTATAGTTTCCCTGCAAATGACTGGTGACCTGTCCTTGGTGTGTACACAGTAAGCTGGGATCAGATCCAGTGCCCTGCCATCATGAATTACATCCGACAGTATAGAAAATGGATGGATGGATAATTGAGTAAGCAAAGATTGTATAGTGTTCACCATAATGAAATAAAAGAAGGGGGTCTCACTCCCTCTGCAAGTTATTCAGTCTGCATACTTAAATGGAAATATGATGTAGAAGAGTTAATGCAGGTTGATCACAATCGTCTTGAATAACATCATCTGTCCATTGAAATGTTTCAATAATGCAGGCTTGGTGTGGGAGGCTGGACTGAGGCATTAAAATTAATAGTTTCCAGGCTTGCAGAGACTGTCCATTAGTGTCTTTCCAAAATTTGAAACAGGGCAAAAACTATATATTCATATAAGGAAATTAAAAAAATAAATAAAAAGTAAAATTATACAGCGCTTAAATATTCTATGTCCTACATGCTGTGTGAGAATATCCAGCAGTGAAACAGAGATCCCACTGAAACTTGCAGGTTTGTACTTTAATGTTGTACTTTTTAATGTCTCATCAGAAGACTTTATCTGTTTTATGGCAGAAGTAATGACTTTTAACAATTTATTTCATTTATGCAATCGTTTGTTTTGTTTGTTATTTTCTTGTTTGAACGTTTCCTTAGTTTATTTTGCTCACACATGACATTAGCCAATACCTCCCTTTTACTATTTTTAATCTATTACTTTTCTTCCTCCTACTTTTTTTAAACTGATCACAACCATGCTCATTACTCTGCATAGCTCATCATCTAATGATAAAAATCATCTTTCTGCTGCTTCTTCAAAGTTGATCTTGCTCCACATGTTTGATTTGGCACAAGAGTTACGCTGGATGTCCTTCCTGAAGTAACCTTGAGTGACATTCGGGGGCTTAATAATGAATCTGTTTTAGCTTCACTAATGCCAGCTGATTATGGTTGGCCTAATAATATTATAGCTTCAGTTTAAGTCATGCTACAGACGTTACCCTCCAATCATTCACAGATCAGAGAATTTAAACGTGTGTTATGTGAAATGGAATACATTATCTCAGTGTAATTTGGTGTAAATGGTATATGATCAAATAAAGCTTACAAAGCACAATTTAATAGTTCATTAATATCTACATCAGTATATCTAATCTGGATTTGATTAACTTGTACATATTGTTATACTGCAGAGGTTTATTTAAAAAAACACACTGTGTTCGATTTCCTTATGGGATGTTTGGTACTTACTCGGGGCAGCCTGCTCCGTCTCTGCAGGCTCCTCCTCCGTCTTCTGAGGCGGCCCCTTGATCTTGTAGACCAAAGCGAGAAGACGGCCTTTTATCGAGGTGTCCTGCTCCGGCTCTTCCTCCTCCACTGGTATTCCTAAGAGGAAAAATAAATTTCTGTCAGACAGCGGAGAGTGCTGAGAGAGAGCGAGAATGCATGTTAATCGTGACATAAATATCACACTTTTTATTTGAGAATTGCCATTCATGTCATGTTCAAAAACATTTGTAAGTAGTTGGACTCTACCACAGTGCAGTCGCAGTTCATCATGGAAGGAGTTTAATTCATCCTGGATGTCCTCGGGACAGGGACAGTCCTCTCCTGCACTGAAGTTCAACAAGATGTTGATCTGCAGATGCAAGTAAAGAGAACAGTAAGGCTCTACAAAGCAACGGAGGGAAGTTAAAACAGAGAATGAAGCACAATTAACAAAAAGAGTCCGAATGAGTGTCTAAAAAAAGAAAGCATTTTTTCCAGGTAGTTTTCCACAGAAGTAGTTTTATGGCTTTTACACCAACTTCAGTCACGAGAGAAAGTAAAAGACTTCATCACATGATGTAGTCCAGACATTAACAATTAATGCTTTTTTTTTTTTTTTTGTTGGCTCTTCCTCACAACCTTTAAAAGACTAAATATAAATTAAAAATGTCTTAAATGTGACTAGAGACCTGTTTAAGTTCTTCCAATGTCCATTTCTGTCACAGATTGTTAATAAT
>OMNM01029051.1:9705-32423 GCA_900302745.1 Parablennius parvicornis | reverse complement strand
TTTTGTTTTTTTTTTTTTTTTTTTTTTTTAAGATGTTGCTATGTTGAGTTCAAGAACTCAATCTGGCACATTAGAAGATGAGCCAAAAACAACATGTACCTGTGAATGGAGATGAAAGAACAATGGCTATCAAATGTGATCTGTTCATTATGTACAGCAATCTCAGTCTGTGATCCAATCATTACACAAAGAGCTGAAAAACATTTCATAATGGATCAATCACCAGTGTAACCAAAATCACAATGTCTCCGTCAACCAACTTCGGCTTTTGCTTTTTCCCCAAAGAAATTGTGTGTGATGATGTTTTATTCGATTCAATCCTGACTTGGTTCTTTTAACAAGCTTATAGCCGAGATCACCTGACAACAGAGAGAAACATCCCAGTTACATATCCATTAGGCCCAATCCTGAAATGCATTCTCATGTAATTTCCAGGTGATGACACATAAATTCACTTTCCATACTTCAATATCCAATATTCTTCAGCTAGTAAGAATAATCACCATTATAAGTCATTTCAGTGTCTTTCAGTGACGTAATAAGCTGCTGCAAAGCTAGCAGTACAGATGGTGAAAACCAGACCAATAAAAAAATAATGGGGAATGATGCTCATCTGCAGTAAATTCTGAACTTTATGTCACTGTCTTGACCTTTTCCTCAACAAATCTGAAATGTCTCCAACATCTGCAGTTCGGCTAGAAAATAGTAGTGGGTGTGGTTAAGGGGAGCTTGAACAGAAAGCAAGAAAATACATTTGATGACTAAATTCAGTGTCATATTGTGTTACATTACTGCTTTAAAGGTAAAATGTGAGTTAACACCAGCCATGCAAGGACGACTTTGGGAACAACCAACATTCAGTTTGAAAGATGATCTGATGATGAAAGCAACACCTGCACCATTTTCTTTTATGCAACACTTTCCTACAGAGCATCTATTTCTTGTTTTCATCCTCCACTTCAAAACTCCAAAACTCAAATGGGTGGACCTGAATGCAGCAGGTGGGGACAAGTCCTAAGAATATCCCTGGATTGATGACGGGCTCGGGGTCTTTTGTGTATCGGGTTCTCTCTGTGTGCCTGCATGGGTTTCCTCAGAGTATTTCAGGTTACACCCATAGGCCAAAACTATTCATTTGAAGCAATTGACGAGTCTAAAATGTCCTCAGGTATAAACGTGACAATATAGATATGTGTGTGTAACTCTCTGTCTATGTATTTGCCCTAAAACGGACAATCTTCGAATACAGTCAGTTGGGATCAGCTCCGGTACTACAATTCTAGTTGAATAAAGTTGAACAGAAGATGAATCAGCACGGTAGCTCATATCACAATAATATTACCATAATAATAATCCATATTCAGGGGGAAAATCAAGTCTTATTTCTGGTCCACGAGACTGACCATTGCACCAATGTCACCGCAGTTTGAAACCTGAGCCCTGAAAAGTGAAAGAGGCCAATCACTTCAGCATATGCTGGTCAAGCGAGTCAACTGTGAGGGGTATTTTTGTCTAAAAGCTATAGATGGTATCCAACACTCACTCTCTCTGCTGGTTTGACTTAAATCTCTAAGCAGCACCTGCTGTAAGACCAATAAATCTGTGCTCTGTTCTGTTTTCATACTGTAATTTTCTATTGTGTTTTTTTTTTTTAAACTTGTAAATAGCATTGATTGTTTATTATGTGTATGTGTGTGCATGATGTAAAGTTTTTAGTTTTTAGAATTGACTGAAAATATCAAATAAGGTGTAGAAAGGCCCAACCAGGGACAGGAGTTGAAAACTAAAGCTATAAACTCTCTTTGCATCACATCAGCAACAAACTTGTTTTGTACTATGTTGAACTGCAATGTCCCTGTCAAACAAAGAAATAAAATAAAAAAATTAAAACCTCTGCTTATTTGGGAAAAAAAAAAAAGAATACATTGCCACTGTGTCTCGCAATGAATCCTGAACTGTAAATGCACTTGATAGTTAAAGGCACACGAGCCTTGGGACTAATAACAGTTTTCTGCTCTTAAATGCCAGAAGTTTAGCTCTAGCTGTTCAGCTGACTCACTCCAAGCTCAATTTAGCTTCACACGTGGCCCAATTTACCCTCTGGGGCTTCCAGGAGAAAGTGAAGTTAAGAAACAAGTAAAACCTAAAAGCACACAGAAAACAATGACACTCCATGTTTCAGATTCTCTCTAACAGCCAAGGTCGGGGTTTTAAAAAATATATAATCTTAATGTAAATATCTTCAGGGTTTTAGCACCTTTGTAGCGTTTGAAAGTTTTTCTTGTGGCTAATTGGTGCCTGTATATGTCGTGTGTGTGTGTGTGTGTGTGTGCATGCAGTCAGCTGGGATCAGCCCTGAGACACTGAACTGGATGAAGAGATTCAGACAATAATTGGACGGAGCCACTGAAGTAGCGGCCCACCTGTTCGTGCGGGGGCGAACGAAACTCTTTGGTCTTCTTGGCGGTGACGGCGGCGGACATGTTGAGAGCAAGCATCAGCTCATTGTAGCGGAATTTCTGATTGTACTGCAGCTTGGAGACGAAGTTGTCAGAAAACGAGACGATGGCCTCGATGCGGTGCTTCAGCTCGCAGTCGCAGAAATAGTGGAGCAGCTCGCACATCTGGAAAGCACAAAGAAACTCAGCATGAAGATTAAAAGCTGTTCCATTTCGAGTGATTATTTTCATATCATCTTTATATAAGGGGAACTCATGCATATTTTTCGCAGCTATTATCTGCCTTTATCGTTTGTGGTTTCAAGTTTCAAACTTTCAGTGTTTACAGCTTTGTGAAGTTTCTGTCGTTGATAGGTTATTAGTATGCTGCCACGTCCTCCCCTTGCACTCATGCAGTCACTTCTCAGCGAGAGATAAATCAGAAAAGCTGTGAACTGCTGACAAATGGGGAATTAGTGTACCAAATCGCAGGAACACAAATAAGATGGGCAAAAAATTTAACTTTAATTAAAACCTTCACAGAAAGCTTGATAGAGTCCCGATCAAACTGTAATGTGTGTGATTTGTCAGGATCACTTTAATCACCTGGCGTTTGACAGACTCTGGTAGGGACTTCTCCAGCAGGCCTTTGACGGGCGACTTGCTCTCCTTCGTCTCCTCCTCTCCCGCCTCCACGGCCTTCTCCTCGTTCTTGCTCACGTCCTCCTTCTCCCCCGTCACGGCCACTTCGTCTCCCTTCACTTCCTCCCCCTCTTTGGTCTCTCCAAACACATTGGGGTCGATCAGGAGGAGAATGAGCCTCACCTCCTCACTGGTCAGGACTCCCATGATTAACAGCGTGCCGATGAGCTTCAGGATGGGGACAAACTGGTACTCCACACTCCCGCCCACCGGGTCTCGGATGTGGGTTCCTCCACCCTGCACAGCCTCTGCCAGCATGCTGATGGCCTTCTCCTTCAGGATGACCAGTGGGATCTGGGGACTACAGAGGTACTGGTGGCGTTTGGTGCTGATAATGCCGACGGGGGAGAAGTTGACCCGGGGTTTGAGGGAGGTGCTCAGGCCCACGCCGGGCAGCGAGTGTTTCTTGGACTCATCGGGAAACAGCTTAATGGAGCGCGTCTCGTCAGTCACAGGAATAATGAACTCGTTGTTCATCATCAAACGAGCCTCCTTGGCTGTCTCAAGATGGATGCTGGAGATAACAAGAATTAGTTTGGTCACTGCATGTGTCTGGAGCCACAAGCCTTTAAACTTTTCATCAATTCATTCTAGATCGGGGTTTCAAAAGAAGTTTTCTGAATAATATAAATGCACCAACAGTTAAGTCTCTACAGCCTCATTACACAGAAATATAATGAAACACCAGAGGGAGGTGACAGGGTTGTTGATCAATACCAGTGATTCAGCATTAATCCAAATAGCTGCTGAAATAATGACACTTCTCACAATTTGTTATAATCAAACTACTGCAAGGAATATCGCGACCCATTTCTCCATGTTGTAAAACTACATGCTTATGATAGTTGGGGGGTGCATGATGTCAAAGTAGCAGAAAGCATTCATTAAGTAGGATTTTTACCCAATTACAAGGCAACAGAAGGTAATTAATTACACCCTGTGTGAGCTGGCAGTGCAAATGCATTACAGAAACATCATTAGGATTTATTTGACAAATTTGCTTTGTGAGCTTGTACAGTGTTTCATCATTTTAATCATTCATGAAGCCGCAGTTTACACCGTATTGAGTCATAAATCTATCACAGATCGTAATTAGATTATCTGACGAGTAAGGATATTGTTAAGCTTCTCTTCTGCATAATGAATGCTCATTTTGTAAGACATAATTCCAAACAACTTGACCAATAACTAAATATGAGGAGCAGTGCAATGAGCACACACCTGATGAGGACGTTGTAGAAACCCTCTCTCAGCATGCCAGACAGATACTGGTTGTCAATGGTGTAGAGGAGCTGTGACTGGTCCAAATGGCTGCACAGGGCGTGAGCTACCCGAGTGTTACCCAGCGCACAGAGGGAGCAGTACAGCTTCAGGGTGTGGTAGTGGAATTTCCTCAGGCTTTTAAGCTCAGACAACTCCAAGATGTCCAAACACCTGCAAGACATAGTGGAGATCTGAGGAAAAGTTTCTAACAACCTCAACACATCATAAGAAAAGCCAATACTGATGTTTTATGACCTTTATGACTTTCTTAATATGCGTTAAGTCCAGTGCAACATAAGTATATTTGCTAGTTCAAGATGAACGCAGCTGTTAAGTGTGCCACTGGGTGCCACTTTGATATTTCCTTAAAAAACTAAATCCATCCGTGTGCCCAGGAGCCTCTTTGTCCTATAATGAGACAATGTCAAGTGTGTTGCTTTATTAATTCAAAGAAAATTGATTGGGTCAACTACATTAGTCCGGGGTTTAATTTGTCAAACATGCAATGCTTTGTTGTTATATTACATTTTCTGTGAGGTTAATAAACACGTGCAGCAACATATCTACTTGCATTTCTAATTTGAGAAGGTGAAACAAGAGCCGGGCTAATTGGAGCAGACTTTGATCCCTCGTTTAGTTCTAAAAAAGTATGCATGCTTACTTGTAAATGACTTATACATACAATTCATATAGGGTTTAAAGTTTTATAAATAAGAGACATTATTTCATTAAACATTTGGGGGGTTTGGGACTTATTGTGTAAGAGATCTGTTGCTACAGTCAAGCTCAGACTGCATTGTGAACAGTTCCTCCATGTGAGCTGAAGCAGTATGTTTTATCTTTTTCACTTTTATAACTATTTGACAAATTAGTCTTCAAAAGCAACAATGAAAATTTTAATTATCTTTAGCAATGGTTAAATCACTCATCTTACCAAATCAAACACAAAAGTTAATATCTATTATAGTATGTGGAGTTTCCACATTAGCGAACATGAAAGAAAAAGGAATATCTTAACACATTGATTGATTTTGAGGACATGTGAGACGGCCCTCTGATTTCATGCTACATTCAAAATGTGGCAAAAATGAATAAAAGAGAATAAGTACAACCCTTCTGAAACATGTACTGGACAATAACACACCAGAGGAGGACTTCAAATGGTCAAAACAGGGTTTTAAGTGTCTTTTAGTATTGTGTACCTGTTTTCTTCAGGTATATGTACAGCCATCATCTGCAGCGACTCCAGACACTGGACCACCCAGCCGTGCCGCTCGCTGACCCGAGCCGTCTCCACAGTCAGGAAAGTGTTTGGCATCCGACTCCACAGCACGGCCACGATGGTCTGCACGTCCAGACGTGGTGGGCACTGCGGCACCGGATTCCTGTGCTCACTCTTGAATATTGCCGAGGAGAGCGGCATGGCATCCTGAGATCGGAGGGATAAAGGAGACAGGCATATTAAAGAATATGTTGAATTAAATCAAAAATTAAATGAACGAAGGTCACAAGGGTTGTACACTTTCTTCAAGGTCGAAGGAATTCAATGTGTGATGTTTTCAGAGATGCTTGAAGAACCTGAAATTTAACTTTATGAATCAATCATATCCAGTTATTATTTGTCTCACATCATCCCAAAGACGTGTTGCCAGTACTGAGTTCACATATTTTCATGATTTAATACTTGCAAATCGTTTTAATCATATTACTTTGCAACACTTTACCAAATGAGTGGCTGAGTCAGAAATTAGGCCTGTTGGCTAGAGTCTAGATATTTAGAGATGAACCCCATTAAAATTATTAAGAAGCTTCAAGCAAACTGATTTTACATATTGTATATGAAATGAATCACTGATGAAAATAAAAGAAAGAAAGAAAAAAAAACCTTGATCTTGACGAATTCAAACTGGAAGAGGTTGGCACTGGTCGGGAGAACAAACACGGCCGGGAAGAGTTTGGTGTTGGGTTCCACCTGAAAATATACAAAGCAATGTTATTTGCATCACATACAGACAGATATTGGTCTTAGTTTATTCAAAATGTTGATACATAAGAAACATTTTTATTACAGACTTTGAGAGAAGTGAAACAGTAAGTCTTTCACAGAACTGTGCTTCTCGGTTTTGCTTTTTTTTTTTTGGTTTATTCTGGTAGAAAAGTGTCAGTCCGGCCTCTTCACCTCTAAGCCAATGGATTAGCTGGAGCTTTATGTCCCAATTTCAATGAGTATTAGCTGGCAACCATCGATAACAACCACCACAGATTAAAGATAAATATAAAGGGGAAGAACAAATAACTACAGCTTTGATGTTATAATAGAACAAGAAGCTTTTCATCAGGATAAAAGCCTCCCGATTCCCTCAGCGGGCTTGTAGAAAATGCCAACTCAGAGTTACATCAGGCAGTGAAAAGAGGAGACAAACTGAAGACAATAACAAGTCGAGAAAAAGAATCAAAGCTATTCAGAGTATCATTTCAGCATCTCGTCAGGTCTTCGGTATGATGCCCAGCAAACCAGGGATCAGTGAGACGAGACAAGGATTACTGAGCAGATGTCTGTCTTTGTTATGACTGTAGCTGTGAAAATAGATGAGATCTGAGCTGCATAATTCCTTAACAGCCTCCCCAAAGGTCCAATTTACTGTGGTGTCAATATGGAAATGCTACCTGAAAGTAAGACCGAACAGGAAATCTCTTTTAGTGCTCATGGGCAATAAAACATGTGGCTGGTGCCATCTTTCAAGAGTACAAAATTGCTGAGTCAAATCAATTAAGGAGAGGAGTATTCAAGAGTGGTTATCCCAATTTTACTCAACTCCTTTGGCTTCAGGTCAAGTTTCTGAATCAGTTTTAATTTCATTCTAACCATACAAACAAAAGAACAGAGTGCAGCTCTCAGCTAATAAAATCAAAAATTACAATATATTTAAAAAATATTTTGCAAGGTTATTACATATGCTGTTACTAGAGTAAAAAAAAACTGTAGATAGAAAATGTCTTGTACTAAGCGTTGATTAATTTTTGTTGTATTACTTTATCATTTTATTTCTCCAAATATGAACAAATGTTACATTCTAATCTATTTATGTTCAACTGTTAGTTGAGTTTAGCTCCAGAAAGGTGGGACTTTGAGTCAGACATGGTTAGATGAACAATTTTATTATTTTCTATGTTTTGTTTTGAAATAAGTTTTTCAACCTTAGAGTCAATTAAATATTATATTATATATTATATATTGAAAAACAAATACAATTTGACTAATTGTTTGACTGGATAGTATCAACCTATGAGAAAGATTGCTGCCGTGCTGAGGATTGTAGATAAGGTTGCTCTTGTGTCTCTGACCTCTACGTCTGTCCCTCAAGCTCCATTATACTTATTTACCTGATAAGTTGTGGGGAGCTCCTTGCCATTGGCAGTGAAAGAGACGAGGCCAGTGGCCAGGTCGATCAGACAGCCGATCTCCAGGTCGGAGTTGGAGCGGGAGGAGGAAGACATGCCAACCGCGTCCGTTCCACACACCATGTAGCAGTTCCCTCTTTGGACACTGCAGTGATACACAAGCAATAGAATTGAGCTCCACACAACATTCATGGATGTAAGTGAATGCATATATCTCGCGGCAAAATAAACCGGTGAACAATGTATTTTCATTATGTGCAGCATTCATCGATCTGGACCGGCTTGTGACTTTTGCCTCATTCATATTCATTCTGCTACACACAGACACTCTCCATGTTTACTCCTCTGAATTCAGAATGAGGGTGGAAACCGCCTGATAAAAAATAAAAAAAGTCAATAAGTTTTGGGTTTATCAAGTAAAGAAGAAATTACTATTCAAGGTAGAGTGGAGCCGATGGTAAATTGTAACGTGCATGTTTAATCAATGCAAAAAAGTTTTTAAACACCATTTGAAGACATTTCAAGGAGTTCTACAAATATGTTGGTCTACATTTAAAATGACTCTGAAGCATTGAACAATGTGTTATTTGTGCCAATTTACAATTGACATAGATATATGTGATCTTTGGGGATTTGCTACATCTTGTATATTTTTTATATAGCAGAGTTCCTGGTCTGAGCTAGTTGAAGGGACTCTTGTATGGAGATTGCATGTTCTTTTTGAACCTCTATGGGCTTTCTCTCACAATCTAAAGTCAATTGTCTTTGAGCGTGAGTGAGTGAGAGTGTGTGTCCATATTGTACGAGTCTGTAGTGCTGTGATGGAAAACTGCTTTTTTCAACATCAAGGATCCCTCCAGTGTTTGGATTTAATTTTCTTATGGATAACATTTTTCATTTTGTCTTTCTTGTGATTGTCTTTTAAGCTGAAACAAAACAATATCTGACACATATACTCCTTATATTCAGTCTATTGTCTTTACATTTTTCATTTCCTTCAAAACACAATGCGGTGCCTCGATTACTTGGAGCAACTTCAACTTCACACTTATATGAAATCAATAAAAGATGAGTTAGAAAATGCAACACACTGGGAGAGAACACAAGGGTCTCGCCATAAAATGCAATTTTGAAAACAATTTTCCCCTTCGGGGCTTTTAGCATAATAGCATTCAAGATATTAAAAAAAGCAGCCAGCTTGCCTTTCATGAACGCGACCCCTCTCGTCTCCCAGTGTGACAGTGACGGTGCGCGTATCACCCAGGCTGAAGTTCTTGCTGTAGTAATGATAGTCCGGCGTGACCCAGCCAACCCACACTGAGGCAGGGTCCTGTCCAGCAAACACTCTCACTGAGTGGTAGTACTACACATTCATGAAAAAAAAACACAAATAGTGCAACAAGTTACTTTTACTGATCACAGAGCAGCACTTTAGTCTAAAGATACATGTTTTTAGAACTGAGGTTGATTTACAGTGGTGATACGTCCATAGTCAACACTTCCATCTTCCTTTGGAGGATGGCTGCAACGACAAAAGCAGACCAGAGGTATAGATTCTCAGTTTATTTTATGTCAGAAAAAGGAGTGAAGCATCAATCAGGAATAAAATGTGGATCAATGTGATATTCACACAAACACAGTCTCCATTAAAGAAAGTAGATGTCTGACCTGAGTTTTAGAGATTCGTCCAGAAGCTTGTCTGCAGAGTAGAACTCCACAGGCATGCTCAGTCTACAATACACCATGTCGTTGTTGCTATTCTGGGTGCCATACGTCTTGTGGGTGACCTTCAGACATGGAGGGCTGTCCACTGTCCCGTCGATCCTCGTCACCTGAAGAGATGGGAGTCAGGAAATATAAGAATCGCAACCCAAGAAAAGTATTCGCACTATTAGAGGACCCACTTAAACCTGGTGATAAAATGTGAGTTGGAAAATTTGATTTGAATATTTTTACAGAATCCAAAATGGTGCGATAGCCAACTTATCCCACCATCGACCATATCTGATTTGTTTACCTGACCCCTGTAAATACTTAAAGTATCAAACTCTTAACTTGTGACAATAGATATGGGAATCCTGAAAGTCTTGCAGGACAAAACACATATCTTGCAAGAAAAGGCAGTTTTAAGTTTGTTGCCAGTGGATGTCAAAGACCAAGACAACAAACCTGCTTGTTCAAAACCAGCTCAAGCAAGAGAGTTAAACACTCCACCGAATCAAATGAAGTCAAATCTAACATAGAGACGATTCTCTTTATTTAACTAAGGGCAGGATTTAAAAGAAGAGTATGTACAGGGCTCTACTTTGGATGATCCGACAACTCACCTATCAATGTTCTACTAAGTGCTGTGAAAAGACCAGGCAAAAACAGTACAGAGTGCCGTTAGGCCTCCTCCTCCTCCATACAAACAAGTGCTATTCAATCATAAAAAAAATGCAAATTTAATGGCAACTGGAACTGTGGAAAATAAACGGGGGTCAGTACATCCATTAGCACTAGCTGCATTGTTCATAATGACGTCTTTCTGCAAAGGAAATGGCACCAATATCCCAATCTAACTCTGGAAACTGCAAACCTTAATATTTAAAACGTTTTACAATCACAAGTATAATAGGGAAACAATAGTAATAATAACAATAATAATTTTATTTTATTTTGTTATTTGACAGGAACATTGTAATTCAACATAGTACAAAGCAAGTTTGTTGCTGCTGTGATGCAAAGAGAGTTTATAGCTAGTGCTAGTTTTCAACTCCAGTCTCTGGTTGGGCCTTTCTACACTACATTGAATATTTTCAGTCTATTCTAAAAACTAACAAATAAAAACTTCATTATTTACAAACTGTATACATCATATACACACATACACATAATAAACAAGCAATGCTATTTACAAATGGGTACAGGTTTGTTTCTGTTTCAGCCAACACTTAACTTTAGAAGTGAACTTTTTCAATTCTGTCATGGTTTTAAGTTCAGTTGGCAGTGAGTTCCACAACTTTACACCTTTATATGAAAAAGCAGTCTGACCAAGGGCAGTTTTGCAGTAAGGGACCGTGCAGTTGTTATTGGTGGAGCCTCTGGTGACTCTGCTGCTGTTCTGTCTGTTCACAAATGACTTGAGTGGCTCAGGTGCAAGGTTATTGAGGCATTTGAATATTAATTTGAGGAAGCTTAAATCAATTAAACTTTCAAAGCTTAACAGTTTGTATTTGTGGAGGAAATTGCAGTGATGCTAGCGGATTGGTTTCTTGTCCATTACCTTTGTTTGGTTGTACAATGACCTGATGTGTTTAGTGACTGAGGGACCGGCCTGCGCTCATGCTGTCATACAGTATGATATATGAGAGAATATCATAACATGCATGTATAACAGGGCAGCCTGATTTGGAATATAGTTTCTGATAAGTTTAAAACAGTTTAAGTTGCTTTGTATAGTTTTTGAGATTTTATTAATATGTTTAATAATAATGAAAATGCTTCTCTACCTCAATGTGCATGTGCTCCGGACGGACGTTGACAAAGGTGGGCAGACGCTTGCTGAACCACATGGTGATCTCTCTTTTCATGTTGACTGCAAATGGCTCAAAGCCCTCCTGCAGGCCACACATGGTGTAGTATTTAAAAGTGCTGGCGTCCTTGCCCAGGTTCATGCGACCGATCTGAGACATGCCGAGGCTGCAAACGGGGATGAAGCCTGAGGGAGCAGAGGAACCATTGGAGAGTTTGCCAGTGAGGAGAAAAAAAAAAATCAAAACAAGATAAATTACCATTTGTTAGTGTTTCTTGATTCATGTTAATAAGTTCACTTGTATTTTCCTGATCAATGCAATAAGAATTTCACTTAAACATTTTTTTTTTTATTTGATCAATCAGAAGCTACATACAATGGTCTTATATAAAAAAGAAATGTGTTGCAATGATATCAGGCATATCTATTGTGTTGAAATGCATATCTTCATTAGTGTGAAAAATTATAGCAAAGTTTTGTCATGTGCTCCTGCGCTTTTCAAATCATCTACGCTGCAGAATACATCTTATATCAACTCTAAAAATAAATTTTAATTACTTCACTCTATTCCCAGTTGACCATCTTTCCTCTCTTGGCCTGAAGGACAGCTTGTTCACAGATTAATTGCTCAATGACATGATGAACTTCATTAAACTGCAACATCGTTAGCATTTTGAACAATTATTTTCCCCTGATTTTGTGTAAACTTTAGAAAAAGTCTCTTCCATGTGAGACGCTGTGGAGGTGAAATGCAAAGCATAAATCAATAAATGATCCAAGAAGGTGAACTATATTTTGGACTTCTCACCGTCCTCTGTCTCAAAGTCAGTAAAGCAGAGCTCAGAGCCTTTGTTGGTGATCAGAAGTTCTCCGTTCAGGGTGAAGATCATGGATTTGTCTTCCATGTTGATCATGCAACCCACAACGTCGCCCTTTTTCCAAGGATGTCCAAAGTAGCGGCTGCCGGCATGCATGCGTCGTCCCTAGGGAAATTTAAGAAATAACATCTTGTTTTGAGCCGACCATCATGAATAGTGAGCAGTAGTAGTTCAAAAGCTTCATTGTTCAAAAACTTGTCTCACAAAGTTCTGAAAGAGGAGTGCAGATAGCGTTTTACTTTAGTTATTGCTTGAGCTCTATACCTTTCCTAAAAAATGTGCCTATATTCTAACTAACTGTCTGTAGAGCGGTAAGGTAAAAGAAGAACATTGATGTTTACCCGATAGCCATCAAAGACAAAGGCTTGGTCGTCTGTGCCCAGTTCCACGTCGGGTCTGCAGCCCGGTCTGGCCCAGCCGACCCTCATATCTCCTCCACTTAAGGCCTCAAACTCAAAGTACCACTTCCCTGTTTTCAATGCGTACGTCTGCTCCACGCGGAAAAAGCGGATGGTCTCGATGCTCTGATCGTCTGACACGTGCACAACTTTGGCCAAAGAGGAAAAAGCAGAATAGAGGCTTTAGAAGGATGAATACACAAACATAACTATGGCTAATGTTGAAGATGAGCAATGATAAAGTCATTATTAGTGTTTCTGAATGCGAGAGTTAGAGAGTTAAAGATATGAGCTATTTAATGTTGCATCAGCGTGCATCCAAGTGACAAATTTCAACTTTACCCATTATAAACATTCAAAAACTGGAGAAAGAACCAGAAGTTGTCTGAGCAAATGTTGTATTTTAGGTGTTTAGTGATTTTTATGGTGACTATTGTTAAGAACGTACAGTGGGAGCAGTTTAATGTCTCATCAGACCAGCAAAGTTATTCAGCTTGTTTATGCTATTTTTCCATGCCGGGTTTATATTTTTAAATGTGAGTGAGTATTTATAAAGGTTTTGAGGGTTTTGTGTTGCAGCCATGTCAGCAGCTGGGTCTCACCCTCTTGGTCAGGCGGGTCAATGTCATATCCGTATCCAACCATGGTCCTGATAGCCTCCCTCAGACTGTCCCTGTTAGATTTCTTTGTGCGCTCATCCAGCAAAGCATATGGCACCAGGCGAGGATTACGCCTGCTCTTCAAATCCTGTCAGAGAGGAAATTAAACTCTCTTTTTAAAAAAAGATAGTATGCAAATAGACCACAATTACTTTTCATGGTAGAAAGAAATTAAGTGGGAAATGCTGAAACTTTAACAAGTCTCCTATTTTTTAAAAACTAGCTCATGAGTTTTACCTGCTGGATGCCATAGGTCCATCCTTGTTTGATTCTGTCTTTGGCCCACACGTTATGTGCATTCTCAGCCAGTTTATCAACTAGAACCTCCTGACCTGCATTCAGTTTCACATCAGAGAGGTCCAGTGGCGCAGGCTTATACCCATTAGACATCACATAGCTGCAGATAGAAAAACAAGGCAATGGCGGGGGATGAAGGTGAAAGCACAGTATACATGACCTCAAACAGATTAGCTGGTTTTTGAGCAGACAATCCATGTCTCCATTCTTTGCAGCCCGGAAATATATCACATAAATTCATACATTATTGGCTTTGCAGGTATTCATCTGATGGTAATTTTAAGTACATTTAAATGAATCCCACTTATAGTACCAATGAGGTTATTTCAAGGTAAAGTATGTCAAATGCATAAGATATATCCAATGCATGCATGTTGATTATAGTTAGTGACCTACAATTAGTCTTTTTCAATAAATAAGCTGCCATAGTTCTTGTTATAGATGAAACATTTGCAGCCATCACAACAATCAAACCAATGTTGAATAAAGTGAGAAAACATCTTACTCTTTGGGTAGTTTGATTTTCTTCAGATCATCCTCTGCGTTAACATTGACCTGGGCAACATGGCATCCCAGTGCCAACAAGGTCCTAAGAAGAAAAGACCGACACAGAGAATAAACGCTAAGACATTACGCTTTGTCAGCGATAACGTCCCCCTGAGGGTCTGCTATGTAGCTGATTAGACATTGACAGATCTCAGTCAATCGATGCAGTAACACACTGAACACAATTTGCTTAGGCTGTGGGGATACAATATACAATATGTAATCATCAAAGAGTACCAAATATTTCTTTTAAAAAATCAATCCCGGACTTCAGTGGGGAGGTGCAAGTCATTACAGGCGCAGCTTTAATCATATCCTCAATCTACACTTGCTCAGCATTCAGCAGCAAGACAGCAAATATGTAATTGGATTATTTACAAACTGCTCGGCCTTACTTCAGCGTTTCACTAGACATCTGCAAGTTGTAGTTCCTCTCAGTTTCTGGCAGCTTTGTGAAATCCACAAGGCAAGGGTGCTGCCGCTTGTTGTCATCACGAACCTGAGGAGACAACATTGTGTCACATTTCACGTCATAACATCCACTTTCACATGTTGTCTGCATTACATGCATCAGGAAGTCGTATAAGAGATATAGAAGATAATATAATAGAAGATGCCCATTTCGGAGAAAACCAACATTTCAATATGAAAGTTTCTTTGTACTTTATTCATTTGAGTTAGCACTAAATGATTTGAAGTTAAGCTTTTCAGATTTAAAACCTTTTTGTTGTGTATTTCTCAAGATATTTTATTATCCTCTGTGGCTGAGATTATACGAAACACATACCAAAAGTAATTTCAAAATGGGAGTAAAGTGCTGCAGCTTCAGAACTATTGCCGAAATACAATTATCAAAAATGTTTTTTCACTTGCTTTACTGAACTGGAATTTACATTAAAGGGACTAAGTTTTGATTTGAGTTTCAATGTCCTGTACCGATACAATTTGTGTAAATGTAACGCGCTATATTATACAGCTTTGTAATGTTGTCTAGTTTACGTTCTAGTTAACTTCTTTATCGCTTATGCACATAATGCCTTATTGTTCTTGATGACATATAATCACATAATCTGCACAATCCTGTATATATTTGTTACACATGTATGCAAACCTGGTGAAATATTATTTGTACACACGTCTGTATGTCCCAAGCAAGTGCAATTTACATTTCATGAGACAGAAAAACATATAGCGACCACCGACATGTGTGAATTGTGTAACACAATAAATGTACTTTGTTAAATGATGCAATGCACTTAAACATCTTAGATTCAGGTAGCTGTGGGAACTTTTCTGCTCTTAAATCAACAATGTTTCCTATTTTTATTTTTACACTTCAATCTCATCCTGCTTGTGTGTTATTTTATGAGGCCAGCCTGCCAAGGGACTGAAGAGGAACATTACCTCCGACTATAAATCTTGCCTTTTTACATGTCTAAGTTCATGAATCTGGACTGTTCCCTATGATAAAGAAATACACATTTTAAAGGTGTGATAAACAAATATCTAAATACATTCAAAATATACTGTAAAAAACAGTATATTTGGATTTTTTAATCAAGGTCATTTGTTTGGTCATGGGCACTGCGGTATATCACAATGAAAGTCAAAGTTTGCTCGAGGAAGGCTGAAAATCCACCAACGAAAAGGACACACATCTCACCCTGCACCCCTTTCTTTTCTTTCTTCTTACAATCTGTATTCAACTCTATGAAATAATATATGTTACACATTTAAAGGGAAAATACCTCTAATGTAAATGTGATCAAGCATGACTCGGGGAAAAAATAGGAATAAAAGAATACAGAGAGCATTTTAACTACTGAAGACAATAAGCAATGGACAGATGCTTTTTATTTTCCTTTGGATGACTTCTTTTCCGACTGACACAGAGAATAGCTTGAATCAGCTCAGAGTCACTATGGCAGGAAGCTGACGAGAGTGCCGACAGAGAAATTTATAGCCACATTCAGGCTCTCAATAGGAGGCTGCTAGTGACTCTTTCTGATAAAGCACTATCTGCTGAATAGCACCGTGCTGCCAGAAAGCATGAGCGACTCGCAGGTGCTAAACAATAGAACTGCATTCGACTTCATTATATCATCCCGCCGGCTGAATATCTGCTGCTCATCTGAAGTGGCTTTTGTTTTGGCATTTGTGCTTCATCACTCTGATCTCACTGAGCTTGTTACAGCAAAATTAAAGACCAAGCAGCTGTTTGGCTCTTTAAACGCTGCCCTTAATAAAAGTAAAGGACTTAGGTTAACCCCCCGAATGCTGCTTCCTCCCAGTCCTAATTAATGCGGATGTTATACTCTCGGAAGGTGAGACACTCATTAGGTTTGCTAAATGGCCGCTGTGGCGACAGCCTCGATGGGATATGATTCTGTGATAACTGCTACAGTACAAAAGAGGCGGCGAGTGTGATCAGACTTCTAACGTGCCGCTCTGTAACGAGGAGGAAGAGTGACGGACGGGAAAATGATGGGATGAAGATAGAACAAAGCAGTCGAGACGGGACTGATTAATTGTCTCTGAAGATGTCTGGTACGTTGACCACCATTACTTTAAACCTCACATTTGGGCTTTTTCAATAAAAAATGAGGCAGTTTTTAATCTGACAGAAGATTATAGCAGAAGATTGGTTACCCTGCGCACTGCAATTTAACAAGAAATATACTGACAAAGAGTGTCTTTGCAGCTTTTTAGGATATCGTTCCACATTTTCTAATGTTTTTTTTTTTATTTATCAACATCCCGCCTGGGATTATTAATCTTTTTTATATCAGATGGATTGATTTCAGAGCAGCGCATGCCACCAAAGAGTATTATTACTCCTCTAATCAGTGATTTCTTACAGCTGTAAACATGTTGCTTTTGAAGTGTTATCCATAACACATCAACAGTAAATACTTATCAGATTTTAAAAAGAACATATGGTGATACTTGCTTCCGTTATGATGTCTGACAAATAGTTTTATTGTACGTTACTTGAGGATCTTGCATGGTGAGAACATAAAAAGTATGTCTGAACAAGCCTGCTCAGTGATCTCTTGTGGTAATGAAAAATGTGTTAAATCAAAGATTTTCCAGTCATTATAGGTGTCTGAGTCAATAAATCTAATCTTCCAATGTTCAGTCATTGTCCCAAATCTTAGATTTGGTTTTGGGAAATCCTGTGTGAATGTTTGGAGGGACAGAAAACAATTTTGCCAAGAGTAAACACAAATTACACAATATATTAGAAGTATATTTGTTTGATGATGTGGGTCAGGATTACCTTGCCATACGTCCATCCCAGTTCAATCTTATTCATCCCCCACAGTTCATGGATGTTTTCTGCCAACTTGTCTCGAATGTTGTCCAGATGAGGTGGAAGAACAATCTGCAGAGCGAGAAGAGGAACAGATGGCATATACAAAATGGGCTGACGAGTGAAAATACCTTTCTTTCTCCCATTTTGCTGTAGTTTCATTCCTGGGGATTGTTTGAAAGTTTGTTACTGAAGTTGCAAGTCAGAGCCCAATTTGCATGCGAGCTTCAGGGCCTTTGCTGAACATTAAATAACAGGTGTACAACACAACGTAAATCTCAGATGGGAAATTCCTAATTCCTCCTGATGACTTCAAAAGCAAAATATTTTACTTTTTCCATCAACGACCTAATAGGAAGAAGCAGAACAGTGTTAACTAAAGACATCTCGCTCAGTCTATCCAAGCTGTGACTTTTGTGAAAGATTGAAATGCTTCAAACGATTTTAATTGCAACAGTTAAAATGAAAAAACAGGGCTGCAGTGATTCACGTTAATTCATCTTGGCTGTATCTTTTGATTCAACATCTTACCTGGCTGGTGTCAACAGGAGTGGGAATGAAGGAGGCCTGAGAAAGGAACTGGGTGGTTCCCAGCAGGTCACGGACCCCCTCATGGTCTCTCTTGTACTCCTTCACAGGCTCCACATACATCTTCTCTTTGGGCAGCAGGGCCTCGTAGCACGGAGAGTAACCGGCGGGTGGCAAGAACTTGAAGTCACCGTGTCGTCCACCCAACAGAAAACGCACCCTGAGACGAGAAATTATGAAACACTGCATGGTGGTGCGTAATTTATAATCTTCATTTATTTTTTTTAAAGATTTAATTATTACACTTGAATATAAATTTAACAAATACACTGTTACTAAATTATATCAGGCTGACAGTGAGATGTAAAATCATATCTAGTCAGGTTGCATAGGTGTTTATTATATTTTTAGCTGATGATAAATAACTAAGTATGTTTATATAATCCAATACAAAAATATCATAATAAACATTGGTCCAAATATAAAAAAAGGAATGATGGTTAGAAGAATACCAACTTTCTTTTACAATATATTTTTAATTATAAAAACAAATCTTTCTGTTTTGAAATTGTTTTTTCTAAAAGAAATATTCTCAAAATACATGGAATCGAATTGCTTTTTGTAACGTTATTAGGTATAAATATGCTTAAAAGTGCAACTTTACCAAACTCATCAGATGTTTCCTCCTCACATTGTCTTACAGACAGTCTCCATTGTTTTCAGCCTATTCTTCAGATGAATCTCCTGCCTCGCTGGTTTTGCTGCTTCAGCTATTGCCGCTCTCGTACTTTGATTCTGCCTGCTCCTCAAGTACAAATCATCTTTGCTGCTATCCAAAATTTCATTTCTGAGATGCAGCATTTTAAAGTCTCTGAGCAGCTTTTTAACAAATACATTCGCCACCTGTAGCTGGTTTGTGTCCACCACTGATTATTAGATCTTCACTTTTACACAAACCCACTTTGTTACTTGTTATCATCTGACCAATACAATAATCAGTATTCAGTTTTCAGTCATCTTTAAACATTTGTTTTCAGATTTTTTTTTTTTTTTTCTTTTTTGGGAGGGGGCGTATTTTTGGCTTTTATGGAGCAGGAAATAAACAGACTCATAAAACCAGGGAGGGACATTAATAAAGTCTGAAGCTGGAACCATAGACATCATTACATTTATACTATGGTTGAGTAAGCTTTTATTTTCCATCACAGCAGGGCTTTTTTATGCAAACTAATAAGAGGAGACACTTTAATTTGTCTCAGCAACAACAGCAAAAACTAAAAGCAAGCATCTCTGTTGGTAGTGTCTTCACAATTTACTCTGCTCATAATGAATTCAGAGCCTTACTTGACACCTGCAGAGAAGCTGACGACAGGGAAGAAGAACCCGTCTGTGTTGAAGTCCTCAAACATGCCCTGGACAGGCTGCCCGTTGATCCTGAAGGACATGCTGGGAGCGCCCAAATCCAGACAGCAGCTGACAACGTCGTCTGAGTTCAGCAGGTGCTGGTTAATGGAGGCCACGGCCCTCGGGATACGACCTAGACAACATCAGGCAGAGACGGAAAGGGACGATGGATGGCTGCTTCGGCTGCAAAGTCATTGCAAATTTAGGGCAGGATGTTGGGCCGGGAGAGCTGGAGAGAGGGGCAAGGTTGTCTTTAAAAGGAAATATGTGGAATGGATGTTGGGAGGCGATGGGTATTTTAGTAGATCTAAAAAGTTAGTCGATATTAGTGTAATGCTGACAGGGTAAGAGCAGAGACTAATAGGACTTTAAGCCTCACAGCGCCAAGCCAATAACTGGTAATATAAGTCCCAACTTCTGACGTGGTCCTTCCTCTCTTAAGAAGACACAAAGCAAATCTGCAATAAGTCGAAGCTCTAATAAAAAGCCTGACATCATTTAATAAGGTGTAAGGCTTTTCAGGAGATATAAAGGAGGTGCAGTGAAGCACTCAGTCTGTTCTGTCCAGGTTGGACGGGAGACTTTCACATCAGTGTCAGCGCTGTGTCCTTCGCTGTATGTGAAAAGTAAAAAGCAGCCTCGAGACTGGACAGCAGGCTGCTGCATTATTCACAGTTCTTTCAGGGCAAAGTCCCTCCATATGTCCTTTCTGTTTTGTATCACAGGCAAAAACCAGCATCAAATTCAGCTAAAATCTGCTCATCTCAGATTGGGATTCGCTTATTTAGCTTGTACAAATAATGCGAGGCATATCTAGCCCACATAAAGCTGAATATGCTTTTACGTACACAATGTTTGTTTGCCTCAAAAGGATTTCAAAAAGAGCTAAAAACAAAGTAAGCTCAAAAGTAAATCAGTACGAAATGCATACATAAAACACAATGAGTTTTATCATGCAAAATAAGCAACACTCTTTCAAATTAAGTGGGGACTAATGTAATCATGAGCAAGTCCCAGAAATACTTGAATTTTGTCTTCTTGTTATCTATGCAGAAATCTACATACAGTATAGAGACATACACCGATATTACAGAGACCAATCAACTAGCATGTCTTTGAAGTTTGAGACAAAGCCAGAGTACCCATGCACACACAGAAAGTAGAAGAAAAAGTTTATAGTTTGATTATCTATGTTCTATTTCCTGCACAGAAAGAGACTTATTCTTGTGAAGCACCACTGTGTTGCCAATCCAGGAAACCAGCCCGTATACAAACTTAAGCTGAGACACCTACCTGACCAGAGATGAAGACCATCAAAGCTGTAGGAGTACAGATCATCCCCAACTCCATTTCCTCCCCACCCCTCTCCTCCACCGGGGTACGGAGCGTAGCCTTTTGTGTTGGCCCAGCCTACTCTCAGGTGAGTCGGCTCCCCGTTTACAAAGTGGTCGACCTGGTCAATGACCAGCTCAAAATACCACTTCTTATACTGAGCTGAGCCCTCGGCCATGCCCAGGAAGATGTTTGGCCGCATGCTGGAAGAGAAAACAGAGGATGAAAATGAATACTCGGGCATTGTCTCCTGCAATATCGCATGTTTCTAATCGGCCTCAAACACCATTTAATCTTCAAGTGTTTGTGATAACTGACTGATTTTGAGTTTAAGCTGTTCTTTACCTCTGCACGTCATTGACCAGTCGGGTCTGCAGCAGCAGATCCCTCTTGGGAAGCAAGTTGTCACAGATTAGATTCTGATTGGCTCTCACAGCGACTCCATTGCAAACACAGAGAGAACACAGGACATCCAGAATCTGACGGAAAAAACAACAAAGCAGCACTTATGTCAGAGACATTCGTTTTATTTATTTGTTTTATTTGTTTTTTTAATCTAATCAAAAAGATCATTCACACACAAGGAAATAAAAAGCTACATCTTGTTATCTTTGGTAAATAATCAGTCATGCAGGAAAGATACTCTTTAAAGACAGTGCACACAGTGTCTTCAGGTCAGCAGGACCTTCCACCTGCCACTCATGATTCACAGCTGTTGTTTACGAGGATGCCCTGTCATGCCCGGTACAGTTTACAGTGTAAATATTAGTAGACAGAGCTATGCCATCCCTCTCTGTAAACAGAGGTGCCAAACCAACGGAAATACCCTCACTTCAGTAGAAACTCAGACGCGGGTCTGAAAAGAACAAACTCTGATTCAATTTCTTTAATCAAGAATGAAATGTTCTCAAAGTACATAAGTTGCCCTTTGAAGAATTATTCTTCGATCTATAGGAGTTCTTTGAGCAAACAACTTCAAACATTTTCCTTAAATATGGTCATGGTTGGGAAAAGTTTTCAGAGTTGTCTGACAGATGGAGCTTTCATCTACTCTCAAAGCGAACTACATGTCAAATTCAATATTAACAAATTCTTTGAGGGTTTAATGATTTACGTCTGCATAAAATGCACAGATAGATTTGTGTTTTATAATGTATTGTTGGGGTTGTAATTAGTGTTAATCTTAAAGATGGCACTCATACATCCATTCATTGTCAGGCTGCCACAAGGTGAAATTTCTGATCCCAGCTGCCTCTGGGCCACTTCCTCAACATGTTGCCAGTATCGTCACATCTATTCAGAGGTACTAATGAACTCAACAAACATGTTCTTTAGGTTGTAGGAAAAAGTTGTATTACTCAAAGAAAACCCACCAACATGCAGGGAGATCCTGTAAACTCCACACAGAAAAGGCCCCAAGGCCAGATTTGAACCAGGGACTTCTTGCAGTGAAGCGTGTGACCAAGAAGTAGCGTGCAATAACAGAAAACATAAGCTAGTTCATCTATGAAGTCACAAAAACTAGAAATGAATCATTAAATCAGTTGTGTAACTGAAACGCTGGTATGTACACTGATGTAGTGGTTAACAGTGGTACAGTTAGAGAAACTGCTTTGGTTCCTTGGTGTGGGGTTTGCATGTTCACCTCAAGTGCATCTCGGAATTCCTGTGTCCTGTAGCCTTGTGTGCACTTGAGTGCGTGTGTGTGTTTTGGCCCAGTGAGGAACAAGTAATCTATCCAGGCGCCCAGTACCCTGGCACTCAACACACATCTGGAACATAAGGTCTACTGGACCATTTGGAGGAAATTTAGGGCCTTACATCAAGAGCCAACGACCTCCTGGTGAAAAATACATTTGTCTAATATTTAAGATATTACTCTGACATCATGCAGTGTTTCTGCTCACCTTGTGGTTGCGTCCATGCTTGTAAAGCAGAGAGATGATGGATTTAATGTGCCCTCTCTGGATGATGTTCAGAGCCTCTGGGCTTTCTACCAAGATGCAGTGAAGGACTTCCAGGATTCCTGGGGGGGGGGGGGGGG
>OMNM01029034.1:1102-16803 GCA_900302745.1 Parablennius parvicornis | reverse complement strand
GACAACTCACCTCGAACTGGGGGTGAAGTGTCACAATAGTCAAGTGAATCTATCTATCTATCTATCTATCTATCTATCTATCTATCTATCTATCTATCTATCTATCTATCTATCTATCTATCTATCTATCTATCTATCTATCTATCTATCTATCTATCTATCTATCTATCTATCTATCTATCTATCTATCTATCTAGTATCTCTACCCATCTATCCATCCATCCATCCATCCATCTATCTATCTATCTATCTATCTATCTATCTATCTATCTATCTATCTATCTATCTATCTATCTATCTATCTATCTATCTATCTATCTATCTATCTATCTATCTATCCATCTATCTATCTATCTCGGACCAAATCCAGCTAAAGTTGAGGGTAGGATCCACCCTGGCTCACATACAAGTCTCTCGAGGTTCTGAATTCAAAACACTGATTGTCACGTTTAATGGTTTATATGCTGTTTACATGCAATTTCCTGCCCATAATTATCGTATGTTATTGGTTTTTGTTTTATTTTATTGTATTAATCTGATACATATGCCTATGTTGTAATTATTGATATACTGTTGATTTATATATACACTGTATTTTCATTATTTATTGTTTTTAATCTGGTCTTTTATCAAAGCCCTGTCCAGTGCCAGTTTTATAATTTATATTTTTGTCATGGTTCCATGTATGATGACAATAAAGTTATTAATTTCATTTCAATTTAATTAGACCAGGGGTGTCCAACACATTTTATTTGAGGGGCCACATAAAGTCAATTTTAATCCTGAGTGGGCCAGACTGGTAAAGTAGTGCCTTAAGAGTATACATGATGAAAATGTCAATATTTTCCTTAAATCAAACAATTACTTGCAATGATTACTACAATTTCAACTTATAGCCAACTTTAATGAAACCTTCTGGTGCAAAATACAGTGAAAAACTTCTACAGCTGTTATATTGTGTGTGTTTTTACAAACTCACCTTGACAACATGCCTTTAAGGCTGAGAGCAACAAGGTTGATTGTCTTCATGGCACCATCAACGATAATCTCTGCTTGAATCTTAGTGTCGTGTTGTGTGCTTAAGAAATCTCCAATAAATATGCTCATTTCCTGCAGAGCCTCACTCCCTGCTCAGCTTTACATCTTTAGAGACGGAAATGATACTGTTTGCAGGATCTTCCTCATTTCAGCCTGTTGTTTCCGGTGTGGCCACACTAAGTCTTGTGATCAGTATGATTGATCCAGTCTTTGATCTCATGCCATATGACCTTTCTGATGCTACCTCAGCTGAGAGGTTAGTTCGACCATGGGAGGAAAGTGGATAATCTAAAAAAACCCAGGCACACACAGAAAGAACATGCAAACTGCACACAGAAAGGCCCAGGTACTATTTAAACCCAGACTTTCTCACTGTGGGGTGACAGCACTAACCACTGTGCCACTGTAAGGCTCCACCAGACTAATCTACATAGCCAAATAACATGTGTACGAGTCGGCCAAGCCTCTGCTCAATAAATGTTTACAGAGAAAGGTGTTGTGGCCTACAGGTTCACTGACTGGCCTTTTCTCATGACTCAGAGTAGCAAATAGTTTCAGATCCTGCTCTCCTCCTTTTCTTATAAAACTCACATGCACCTTTCATTTAAGCAAAGACCCAGAAATGATTATAAATACAAGGAAAGAACCAAATTCTCTTATTGCCTTAGAAGAAACACTGACATGATACTCCCAAAGTTTTAAATTGCACTCTGCACAAAACAGTCTATAAACAGTCCATAAATAGGCACTTCTTACATAAGGTCTTTTTTATATTCCATTTCAGATTTTTATTTCTTTTTTCTTTAATGGCACAGCATGGCAAATAATTAGTTGTGTTTATCATACACTGCCACAGCTCCTCTTTACATCATCTTGTTTACAAGATCTCTAGAAACAGGCTGCCATGGCCAAAGGCACTTGATTTGGGCCACTTTAAAAAACAAAAAAAGAATAATTATCTCCTTTTATCTTTATTGTCAGTCCCTGCACAAAATGAGACAACCAGGTGATCCCACATAAATATTATATGTTCCCATCTCCATTCTGTAAAATCACCCAGCAACAAAAAAAATGAACGGTTAATCTTTATGGTGTAAATGCCACATGCCATGTTTGGAAGAAACCACGCACTGCCCATCACCAGGTCGACATTATCCATGCAGTGAAGCATGGTGGTGGCAGCATCATGCCGTGGGAATATTTTTCATATTTTTCAATTGCAGGAACTGGGAGGGTAGTCAGGATAGAGGCAAGATGAGTGCGGTGATGTACAGAGACATCGTGAATGAAAACTTGTTTCAGGGTGCTCTTGATCTCAAACTGGGAAGGCAGTTCATTTCTCAGCAGGACAACAATATCAAAGGAGTGGCTTCAGGACATCTCTGTGAATGTCCCTGATTGGCCCAACCAGAGACCGGACTTCATTCCAATTGAACATCTCAAGAAATATCTGAAAATGACTCTTCACCGACGCTTCTCATCCAACCAGATGGAATTTCGGAGGTGATGCAAAGAAGAACCCACCAAACTGTCAAAAGAAAAGTGTGCCAAAATTGTGGCATCATCTACAAAATTCAATCCATTTTGAAATAATGCTGCAATATAGCAACAGTGCTGTGAATACTTTCTGGATGCACACTATACATAGGACCTTTATCACACAAGGAATAATACTGATAAAAAGAATGGACAGGCAAGCTATATAAAGATATAGATATATCTCAAATGTGGTGACCTCACCATTTTTTTTCTCCCCACCAGTAACTGTCACAGAAACATAACAAAAACGGAGAAGGCAAAGGCAGGGATGTCATCGTTTTCAGCAAATGTGCATCTTGCCATTACACACATCAATGCCGAGGCAGCATTTTCAAATTTTTCCACTCTGATACCCGGTCTCATAACAACACCGTTTTCAGGCTCCTGAAACGCTGAGCTGTGATGATTGGTCAGAAGCTTTGCGGTTAATGAAACGACGTCAATGGTGAATGGTGAATTGAGTTTACATCCTTCAACACAGTGATCCCGTCACCTTCTAAACAAACACACTGGCTCAACATTCAGTAAGTATTCACTTAGAAGTCCACATGCATGTAAAAAAGTATACACTGCGTCAGCTGTGTCCCTGTGATCCCATTAGTTCTGCCTATAAGCACACAGATCACACATTTCTAATTTCACTGTCAGGGATCCTTCAGGAGTTCACTGAGAGACTAAAAGAGCTTACATAACCTTAATAGCTTAAAACAGTGACATATGAATGTATGCAAGGGTTGCACTGCATTCAAGAGTCTGCCAGCAATTTAAACGTATAGCAGCTTATGAAAGAAAATAATCAAGTTACTCAAGACTAAATGGTTTTGAGATGTTCAGGTTATAATGAGGATGTGTAACTTGGGTGCCAGAAGAGGTCGTTCAAACAGTGGTGAGACAGCGGGTTTATGTTTTTTCTTTTTTTATTCAGAAAGAGCAACTCACACTCTTGGCAAAATCAGCTTTTCAACAATAACCATGCGATCAAAAACATCTGCTTTCAGCCAGCAACAATGAAAAGCATTTATGAAACTGAAATTTATACACACACAGTAAACTCTTTGAAAAGACAAAATGAAAAGAAAAAAAAATCCAAGTCACACTATTAGCTATCTCATATCTCACTCACTCAGCTGACCACATAAAGCAGTTTCCCCATGAACAGGATGTCAACTTCTAAATAATACTTAACTCTCAGATAATCTCAAATATCAATATGAAAAAAAAAAGTTTCAACATTCAAACCTTTTAAATAGAGTTGGTGATTGTATTTTCAAGGGATTGGATAATTCATGTATAGTCAAGGTCACATTAATAATGCAAAGTTTTGTAATTAACGAGTGCACTTAGGTTTTCCGATAGAGGGGATTTTTCTTGAGCCGAAAACGAAGAGAAACGAAGGCGTGAGGTAGAGCAGAGTCATGGCAAAACTCTAAAAAGTAAAGGGGCTGAATTCAAATTGTGCTTCAAATTATTGGCCGAATACTTAAAATTATGGAAACCCCTGAAGTAATTATAATGATGTGCATCTATGAATCATGTACATGCAAAACACTGTCTGAATGCAAATTAAGGCTTAGTCACTTTAATCATTGGTATAGTTTGTCATGAAGACATTAAAAAAAAAGTTTTTTTTTTTTTTTTTTACCAACAGTACATGCCCTCAAATGTCCAAAACAAATGTGTAAACTCAAGTATCTCAATAGTTTTTTTGTTTTTTTTTTGACTTGGAAAATAAAATTACAATTTTCGAATGAATAAAGATACTGTTATTGAACAGTCTCCATATGCATACATGCTCTTCAGAGACCAAAGAGCATTTTTAATAAATACAATCTTTATCTTCCCCCTGATACGGTGTAGGCATACACTAAGAGGAAAGATAACACACAAAAAACAACAAACAGACCCCCTCTGACGTTGCTGGAACTGTCACAATGCTGCCCACGTTGACTTTGAGACGGCCCCTGCTTGTCTGTAAAAAAATGATAAGACTTCAATGTTAACAGGCACAAAGAGACTGATAGCATTGTCAGCAGCTGCTCCCTTAAACCACCTTATCTGCTTTGTCCGTTTTTAATAAGCAAAGAAAGTCCAGTGTGTAAGCTACATTTTTCCCATGGGAGAGAATATTTACAAAGAATTATTTTATTATTATCTTTTTTTTTTTTTTTTTTTTTAATGTTGAGTGTCTTTTCTTTTTGCAGCTTTTCCCAATTCAGGCTCTCAAACAGTGGTGAAGATACACACACACGTGTACAAATGAGGAGGTCCCAAAACCAAAGTCTGGCAAATAAGTCCAGTCAGATCCCCAAAAAAACCCTAAAAGCTCAAGTCCCAGTTGGAAATAGTGCATCATTGCTTTTTTTCCTTCTTCCTCTTGTCTGTTTTGTTGCTAGTTGACGTGGAGACGGCAGGCCGCCTTATGGGCTGAATGACAACCCTCCCATTCGCCCCGCACTGCAGGGTGAACCTCTCCGGGTTCAGGGGCTGCCCCGAATTATCCCTCAACCGGGCCAGCACGTCTCTGGTCAGCTGCTTTATCTGTTGGCCCACGGCGCCCATTGTCTTTGCCGTCAGCTGTTTCTCCCTCAGCAGTTTGTCCCTCTGAACCTGGAGCCGCTCCACCTCCTCTTGGAGGCCGGTGATGGCGTCCAGTTTGCGCTTGCGGCAGTTCTGCGCAGCCAATTTGTTCTTCCCACGCCGGCGGATGTCCCTCAGGAGAGTCACCTGGTCTGGCGAGAAGCCGTGGCCGTCGAGGACCTCCAGGAACTCCTCCACGGGCATGTTGACAATCTGCAGGACGGAGAACGGGATGCACATGGCACGGGCGCGCATCTCGTCGCGACTCATGTCCCGCTCCTCCAACTGTGCCCCGTCGTCATCGCTGAGGGGCTCCTCCTTGATGCTTTTGTGGGCCAGGGTGACCGACGGCTGGGTGAAGAACGCGGGAGGCGAGGAGTAGCTGTGATCGTGCCACACGCTCTCACTCAGGTCAACAGGAGACCAGGTGGTGGTGTAGTCTATGATGCCCTTTGAAAGAACCGATTCCACCTCGCTGCTGTAGCCTGTAGCTCCACACTCGTCCTCGCAATATGAACTGGACGAAGACGACGACGACACCTCAGACGAGCCTGGAGGAGAGAAAAGTAAAGTACTTGTTAGCGCATGACAAAAAAAGCTTAATGGCTTCACAGAATAAGCAATCAGATGTGAACAGACCTGGAGAGACTGGACCCCCGGAGCTGCTCTCCAAGGAGAGACCGGAGTCCGAGTCCAGGTCCTCCAGCACCCGTGGGTCAATGCTGTCCAGAGAGTCCATCAGCTGGTCATCAATTGCATCCAAGCCTTCCAGACCTAATTGATTGATCTGTTCAAACACGGCTTCATCCAGACAGCCACCCAGTGAGCTGTGCGATGACACGTTTCCAGTTAAATTGCATACTGATGCAAATGGGAGTGCGGCGAGGCCAAGGGCCATCCCCGGTGAGGCATCCGAGTGTGAAGAGCCTGTGGATTCAAGGCGCAGGAGGGTTCGGTCTTGTCGGGGGGCCATCCTTAGCTCGGTTCTTCCCGGCAGAATGCCTAACGCTCGGGAGCCGTTTACTGTCGCGTCGTGCAAGCTGACGTCCTGACTGATGGCGCTGGCAATGTCAGTGTCGAGGTCCGAGAGCCGCTCAGTGACGAGAGAGTCCAGGTCCTGCACAGAAGACACACACTTGAGCTTTATTGCACTTTTCACTGAAAATCCTCATGTACAATATGTCCATACACGCCGTACGTCAAAACTATGTATGCTCTGTATACCGTTTAGTTGTGTAACTCATGTCAGTTGATCTGTTATCAGTTCAGATCCCCTCTCTGGGGTTTGGCACACAAAATGTGAACAGTAGATTAAAAGCAAAGTTCAGCTACAACGGCCAGCCTACAAGGTCCAGGTTGCTTCTAAATCTTCAATGACACAACCGGCACACGCATGTTACAAAGAGAAACTGAAAATATACAGCACATAGTCTGTGAACTGCTGATTATAACTACAACTGCGTAAGTTACAAGTTTTCAGCTGGTGTTTCCTAACAATTCAACACAGAAATGCAGAGGAAAGATACCAACAAGGCTGTGTTATAAAGAAAACATTTGTAGTTTGGTATAAATTGCAGACAGGTGCGCCATAATCATCTTGCATTCCTTTCAGTAGTTTAGAAATACTTGTGTTTTAGATTATATATGAAAGCTTTTCTTAGGCATCCTTCATGTTTAAAACACCAAATGTTTCTTCAAGTGTGTGACTGGAATTTTTTGGTTCTTTTTAAAACAAAAGATAGTATCAGATCTCCCACATGGTCCAGCCATTCTGGTTCGTGTTTTTGCTGCTCCAAGCAGATCAGCAATAGTAAACCTATTAGTTCAGTTATCTGTTGCACATCTAATACTGGGGCTAACTTACACATCCGGATTTCTTTTCGGTGGCTATTAGTGACTAATAAAACAGAGAGAAGCAGGCGACTTACCTCGAGGTCTGTAACGGACAGTAAACTGTTCCAATGAGGGTCAATATCAATGGCGAGAGGGATGTGATGTGCTGGGTTGGACAGCGCAGTGATGCCTTCAAGCAAACTCTGAAGTAGAAAAGGAAAGAAAATGTATAAATGGACAGAGCACTAAGGTTCTGTTGTAAAATACGCCCATTTTTGTCAAGGTATCTCCTGAACTGTTAAGAAACCTCGGCTGAATGGAATTACTAAGCTATTTATGCCACAGCACACACATTTGATTAGTTTAAGAGAGATTTTATCTTTGTTTTTCTAAGTTAAACTATCATTTAACATATAAGGGGCAAAAGCAGCTTGGCATAACATGGCAATTCCTTAACATATTACCTGCTTTAGACCAGAGAGAACAGCAACAAAACAACGCAAGTTCATATAGTGAGTGTCAACACTCTATGGTAACAACAGAGAAAACTTCAAGAATATGATCTGACATAATCTATGTTTATTCTAAAATATGATGAAGACTAACATCGAGTTTTAAAGTATATATATTAGATTCATCAAAATTGTCTTTCTAGGTTGTTATAAAGAACAACTTGTGTTCAATGACTTATCGTTTGTGTGCTTAAAGAATAAAACACCAATTATATAACTGACACTTCTGCGAGAATTGCAACAAATTGAGAAACATGGACAAAACCCACGACAGTAGTCATTCAACATAAAGTTTCTTCTACTGATGCACTGGGTATATACCTCTTGTTCCAGTGTGGAACTGTGAGCAAGCTGAGTGAGTGGAGCAGGATCCTCCTCTTCTTTAACTTTAACATTGTCCTCCTGGTAGGAATATTGGAACATGGAGAGGAGAGCAAAGAAAAGAGAAGAAGAGAAAAAGTAAATACAATTGATCACCAACCACAAAATCTCTAAAGATGATGCCATTGCTGGTCCATTAATCCTAACCAAGTTATTGCAGATAATTAAAACTCCTACCATACGATGAAATTAATATACAATGCTTACAATATGACAGAGACAAGTCGGTTAAATCATTGGGCTATTGAAACAGTTTGGCTCACTACCTTCAAAGCTGCTGTGACACAGCTACAATAATGTGGATTCTCCATGTCCGAATGACAAAATGGGGAGGATTATCCTTCTGTTCCAAAGTGAAAATTGCTGCGGCATCAGTTTTTTAACGTTAATGCTAGAGGCACAATATGACAAACTTGTCTTGTTCTGCCTAAGCTGTGTCTGAGCACGTCTTAACAAGGCTGGGGTATCTTCTCTACTTTAAACCAGCTTACAAAATGTATAGAATACCTGATCTTGAGTTTTATATATCACAGCTACAGTTTATCTCCTTGGAAACAGTGTCCTGTGACAAACTACTCAAGATCCCTGAAAACAGTTGGATCAGATCACACAATGCAAATAGAGAGAGGAAAATAATAAAAGATGTGCCAACATCACATTTGACATGTGAACATGAGCTACAGGAGGGAAAGTGTTCAAACGTGGACCATCCCTTTTGTGTAAGCAAATAGGGTGTGGATACAAGCCTTGTTTCTCTACTTCTCAAGGCCCACAGCTGGCGGTTAAGTCTGAAGGAAGGGGGTACAGTTACACAATTGATCAACTGCCCTCAGGACACAACATCCACTAGGCAGCTGTTTCTGCACTGGGTTAGAAAGACTGGATTCCTCCCAAAAAAGTACACTAGTAAGTGTGTCGTTACATCTGTACAGCCTGACTGCTGTATGATGGTATATTTGGTCATGGGTAAACTTAGGTTAGTGACAAACCTGATAATCAAAGACACCATTTCAAAGTGAACTCTTACAAATAGTATAACTTGTCAAAGTATTGTTTAGTGTGTTTACTGCACAGTGAGAGGCTAATGTATCTCCTGAGAAGTGACAGGTGCAGCAGACACACAGACAGCTGAATATTAATTATACTTGACAGACTCAAACTAAATAACCAGTTTGGTGAAGTTATTTTGACGTTTCTTACAGTAATGTTCAGAAGACTGGATAGACTGGATTGAAATGTGGACCCTGGACAAGCAGAGTTCCAAAATGAAAATGAAAGCACGTTTTTTTGTGTTCGCAATGGAATGATCACATTATGTAAAATGATTCTCGGGAACAGGAAGGTGTGTTATAATGAACAGCCCTCTGAGGAGGCAACCATCTTTGTATAACATGTTGTTGGTCCTAGTTAGCTAGTGATAGCATTAGCTAGCCTTTGCGGAAGTTCTTAATCTGCTCAGATTTTCAAGCAGTTGAAGAGAGCAGCCAGTCTTTATGATCAATCACAATAACTTTGAGGGAGTGTGAGTTTTGCTTGGTGTTACATTTTGCACACGCACACACACTTGCCTGTTTAACCAACACGCAGGCTCCAGTGCCACCAGGCTCCTGTCCCGGCTCGGGGCTCGTCTGGTACGCCTCTTGGCCGCTGTCAGACACATGTTCGCTGGCATCTTCTCCGGGACTCTCGGTGCCGGTGGAGTTGCTGGTCGAAGGCCCACTATCAGCCTTCTCAGCGGCGGACACCTGGTGCACGAGCCACGCGTCTAGCTGCGTGGGGAATCGCGGGGAGCCGAGGGTCCTCACCTCGTCCAGCAGCCGCCGACTCGCGAAGAAGTAGTCGAGCTCGGGACATTTCGGGTGAACGCTGTACCCGTCGAGGTTGTCTCTCAAACTGTGGAATGGTGTCTGGATGTAGGCTGAGCTCGGACCCAGATTAATCTCTGTCAGGGGCGCGTAGTAGCCGCTCAAGTAGCCGTCGATGTCCACGCGAACTCCAATCAAACTGAGCAGGATCGTCAACTGAATCAGGCCTTCTGTGAAGTATTTTTTCGCGTTTTGCATTTTCCAAGTACTCTGAAAAGTACAGACGATCGTGAAAACCTGAGCCGACAGTTCCTCTTTCCCCGACTGGACAAAGGGAAAAAGCCTAACAAAAGAGCACGCCTTCCCCTGTCAGACAAAGAGCTGCTCCGTCCGTACCGGCGAGATGCTAGCTGCTAGCTTAATGGCCTCAAGTTGCCGGTTAACGGAAAGCTATGGACCAAAACATATTAATCTGCTCTTCGACGTGGCGCAACCGATTCCCCAGAGACAGGACGCAGTGGAGATCTCCCTGGCGCTTTGAAACACACTTAAAATGACAGATAAAGAGCCAAGTGCTGTCACCGGAGAGAGTACCGCTACACTGGGGGAACTTCGTTTAGAATTTGCATGACGCGCGTTGATTGGATCAGAGAGCTCAGCACCGCGCAATCTGATTGGATAATACAGGTGTCTGATATGATTCTGGCCAATCAGAGTTTTGGATGGTTATTAACGCCCTCCTGTCGCTACCCCACTGATAACTCCACTTTATTTACTCAGTAAACTATGGCATAACTTTACAACTTCAAATTACATCACTTTGTATTAGAAATATTGATTGTAGTTTGTTTAAGCTTGTATGCATGGTGCCTCCGGCTTATTGACAACAAACTGATTTATGCACAGGCATGGCTGAACTGCTCCCCCTTGACGTTTGTGCTACTGACCTGCATTTATCTCCCCTGTGGCCTGCTGGTTAGTGACTGAATTACACTTTGAACTTGTTCAACTGTAATCTCTTAATTCGCCAACAAAAACGAATGTCTGCAGTATAATCATATCCTGTAACCTACTTTATACTTCACTGGACATGTCAGACAAGTGAGTTCAGAGTCTGTTTATTGTCACTGAGGAAAAGCAAGGGGATTACACAATTATTCAGCTGGTTATAGAAGCACAAGCTGCTCTGTTAACAGTTTTACTAAACAAGATATGTGTGGCCAAACATCTCAAACATCTTTACTTTTGACTAAAGTTTCAAACAACCTAATTCACAATGTGCATCATATTAGAAATGACAAGAATGTAATTGTTGTGCAGAGTGTAATAATAAGGGATAATACTTGTACTTGTATTTATGTATGTATGTATGTACAGTATTTCAATATTACAGTTACGTAGTAAAGCTTTTTTCATATCTTACTTCAATATTCAAGATCTGAACTAAAACGAGTAAAATATTCAACCACTTTTATCCATATTTTTCTAACTAATGAGTTTATTTTCTACATTTTTTTACGTTAAAATATTACAATATTGTGATTTTAATATTGTTTTTGTCAGAGGAATGTGCTTTGAATGAAGATAGTTTTAAAATGTCATTAATTATAAGAATACCAAGTATGCAAAAGTAAGTCATTCTTTCAAAACTTACTGAGTCATCTTTGCACCTGGTGTTGACATTCCTTTACACTTCACACCAATTTAACACAAGAATTAGGGCATTGAAATATTAGTTCCTTGTAGATATGCCAATATAGGCTGACACTGTTTTGGGAAGTGACGTTTCCATTATTCTGATCTCTCTTTGTGTCCCAAGTTTACTTATCTTCAATGAAAACATTGTGCTCAAAACAACATGATAACGTGCATATTGTTTTGTTTTTTCATTGAAGCAGCAGCAAAAAAAAAAGTTTATTTTTGCTTTACACCCTCAGACATCCAAGCTGTGTATCTGGTCAAAGGAGAAATTTTCTTCTGATAAGCCATCTCAAGTGATGAGGGACAGCCTCAAATCAAGGTGAGATAAAGATTGAGTGAATAGTGAATAATTAAACATGCTGCACCCTTGTAGATATTTTATTTCGGAGAGAAAGAAGCAAACTGAGTGTGTTTTAAATGGTGGGGAAAAAATACACAGATTCTTTTCTAATATACCAAGCTACAAATACCCACAGATTGAAACTGGAATTCAAAGTGATTTCAAATGAAACCACAGTCATAATACAAAACACACTAAAATCTAAAGACACTATTATAGTAATGACAATTATTCCAGTTGTTACAGTATCAATGTATAATTGCAAAATGCAGTACAGAATAAAAGCATACGAATAATGAAAGCGAACATAATTCAGGACATTTCTGTGGGTTTATGAGGATGTAAATGTTGATGTGAGACGTCACATGGAGTCACATGAGCGTGTGTGATGTGGCTCATTTACGACTCCTGCTGTCCTTTTGTGGTATTACATAAGAACGCGGTCGTGTGTTTTTTCACTTCTGAAATTGAATATAACACAATCGTCGCTAAAACAAAAAAATAGGTTCAATAATTTTGGCATTGATTGTCAGCACGAATCTACTTTTATCGAGAAAAACTGATAAATTGGTCATATAAATTATAAATCATTTGAAATGGATTGTGCCTCTTGAGCAGGTAATCAACTAAAACTATACTACAAAGCGAGATATACTATATTCTGTTTCTGAAGAAGATTATAAACAATTAAGACATTGCAATATCACTTTTTGGAAAGCAAATGCACGCTGGATCAATCTAAGTCACATTTACTGGACCATTTCAGAGCAAAAAAAAAAAAAAAATAGACACATTTGAGCCTTTCAGTATCAGCCTATTCTGGACAGACTTAAAAGACCTTAAAAGAGCAATAACAATAAAAGTAACAAAAGTTTAAACACAGTGTCTGTCAACCTGGCTGTCTCAGAATCGCACACTCCTTCTACTCAGGCACAAAATCTAGCAGCCAATTTCAGCAGAGTTCATCTGATACTTGTCAACACTACGGTTTAGGGTACAGCTGCACCGTTGTTTCAGACATAACACAATATTACAACATTCACACTGAGCAGAGTTCAACTCTATGGTCCATCTGCGAGAAAATGTTGCGTAACAGCGTCCTGTGCTGAGCCTGCATGCAGCTCCTGAAATGCCATAGCCTATGCATGCAGGTATAAATAATAATAGATTAAAAAAAAAAAAGTCCCCCGAAAATAACAAGTGACATTTGCGGTCCGCCTCATGCAAGCTTTACAGATCGACTCGGTGGCCCGACAAATCCAGAATCTAAACGCTCCAAATCACGTCTCTTTAAAGAAGCTGTGAAGAGTAATCTACTCCAATTGATCTGACGCCAGCGCGCAGTCACTTGATTAATCCGCAAGTATTTTCATAACGATGTGAAACACATTTAAATCAACTTTGTGAAGTTCTGACAGATTTATTGGGGGAGAGCTCTTAAATCAGCCCATATAGTCCTCTGAGGACGAAGCCGATTGGCGGAATAATACATGAGGTGTAGAAAACCCGAGCGCATGCGCACATGTTAGTTCACCCCGCAAAGCGTCATGGGAAAATCTGACAGAACTCGAGGTGATTACCATGAGACTGTTTTGTTCGTGTTTTGTCTGTTTTTAAGGATTTATCTGTTTGTAAAAGTATCTTGTATACACGGACAGTGGGTTCAATCTTATATGATGAGTACAAGGTCGATGAAGAAAAAAAAAAGAAAAGAAAAAGAAGTCATATAACATTGAATCAACTTTCATTTCAGGTCCATTTGACATCACATATAATGTTCCAAAAAAAAAACAAAAAACAATTAAAATAAAATATATACAAGATTTACATAGATTACTGTTAACAAATATATCAACTTTCAATTAATCTCCAATCACCAAACTAGAGTTATTGAGCGTTTAGTTGTATGTAAACATTAATTTTTAAGAAAAAAGTGTCCCCTGATTATCTACAAATATATAATCAAAATTATTATATTAGAAGAGTTTACGTGGATAAGACAAGTTTCAGAAAGAAAAAAAATAAATTGCAATTAGAAACCATTACACCATCATTATTGTGAAAAGAGCAAACAAATTGACACACTTTGAAAAATGTTTTGAAAAAATTTATAAACACATAATTAATTTTAAATTTAACGTTAATAATTGTATTTATATATTTTGTTATATATGTGTATTTTCCTATTTATTAATTACATTTAAAGTATAATTGTAATAGATAAAACAGACATTTTTTTTAAATGCTGTGAAAATGTATTAATTGATGTGAGGCTTTTGACTATATTTATAGATTTGTTTGCATTTATTTACAAAAAAATCTACATGGCATTGAATGGAATAGAAGGGTCTTGTGTAGCAGCAGTGTGTGTGAGAGAGTGTGTGTGTGTGGGAGTGTGTGAGTGTGTGTGAGGCTGAGCTGCGGAGCTCCTCTCTCCAGAGAGCAAAACAACAGACTGGCGACTCTTTGCCTCCAGACCTCGTCTCTGCTTGATTGACATGTCAATTCAGCCAATAAAAACAGGAATTCAGTATCCTTGTTTCCTATTGGCATCCAACTCCGGCTCCCCGGCAGTGTTCACCAGCCAATCACAGAGCAGAAAGCTCCATAAAACGATGGCAGAAGCTGTGGCAGACTCTGTGGCGCCCCGCAGCGGGGGCATATGGATGCAATTTTACTTCAGACCCTTTCTCTACAAATGAAGTTGTACCGTAATAATGAAAAATGCATAGCTCTCTGCAGATATTTATTTCTTTTCCCTGCACCGTACAGGTTTTTGTTTTAGTGCTAATGAAAGGAGCAGACTTTGTATTTAATGCTTCCCAGTGGTCTGCAGAAAACTGTTCCAGTCAGCTGTGTTTTTTCCCCCATTAGCAACAATCCTCCACTCATTTTAATATTGGACAGCTTGTGCTCTTTGCAGCAGTGAGCCGACAATTACCAACTTTTATGGGCATTTTCATTCTGTGATATTTAATTATGATTGAAAAAGTATTCGTTTTTGCACAGACAAAAGGGGTAGGGCATTGTTGGTCACAAGAGGGCGCTACCGTTCCGCTTTTGCGCACCATAGCACCTGGCTTGTAGATAATAAACATCTCACAACTACTAGTTTAAATGTTGAATCTGCATATGATGCTTCTTTATGGCTTAACAGAGTAAAAATATTGGTAGAGCGAGGCCAGTTTCATTCCAGTTTTAAAATAAAATGTCCGCATATAAACGTGATCACATTTCCAACATCCTTCCATTTCATATAGTGCTGCAGCTGAGGTGAAAGAACATGGAAAAGGAACTTACAGTTTAAAAAAAAAATTGCATGAGAAGGCAGTTGTGGATTTGATGTCAGAGTCTTAGATGGGCGCTTTGATAAAGTCAGTCTGGCTCGCTAAGATTAGCATCCTTCTCATTGGAAAAGAAAACAGAAAGTCTATGTAAACAGAGGAAAATGGGCCTGGTTGAGCTCAAAAACAGCCTCTGTGATGTGATATGGACTCACATGTGTACTGCACAAACACACAGTGTATGTGCATACCGTCATATGCAGCGTGGCCAAGATGTTTAAATGAGGCTTGAGGTCAAAATGTATCTTTTTTTTTTTTTGGTAAATCATGCTTGTGCAAGTGTACAGGACACGTGTTGTGTGTGTGTGTGTCGCATCATGCATCTTTGTCCGTTCTGTGGTTGAAGGAAACCTCACTGTGTCGGCTGTGTTCCTGGAGCTATTGTGTCTGCTTCACTAATGGACTCCTCTCACCCTGTCTCTTTTTTCCCTTTCTTTCTTCCTCTGCTTTTTTCTCCCATATCATATCCATGTATTCCCCTAGGGGCTGATTAAAAGGCTTTCTAGCACGGGTGAGGGGAGAAGAGAGGAGAGTGGTCCTTATTACCCCATATGTCTGGACAGGAGAGGGTGGAGTGGAGGTCCTTTTCCAGTTAATCAATAGAGATACCATCCTTCCACAGCCCCCGTCC
>OMNM01029027.1:59271-74777 GCA_900302745.1 Parablennius parvicornis | reverse complement strand
ATGGGGTGCCAGTTAGAGACGATTACTTTAAAGGTCTGTGTAATTGAAAGATTCATGATGGTCTTACATGATAATTGGTAATTGGCGCTAGTTACAGGTCTATTTTACAAAAGGTTGCTTGTTCAATCCCAATCCTTTCTTTATCTGAAATGTCAAAGTGAATAGAGGAAGATGCTGAATCCCAAATTGCTCCCAATGGAGGTTGATGGTTTTGCACAGCTTGCGTTAACAATAATGTGGTAGTAATTGGGTGAATCTAATTAACAATGTAAGTGTGGAGTCTGTGCAACCTGAAACATTTATTGCCGCCATGCTTTTCATTTTGTGTATTTTACAATGCTCCATTTGTTTAATTGATATTTTTTCCCTCCTCGATTGTTAATTAAATTATAATGCTGTTTTAATAATATATGGATTATTTTATCTGACGTTCTTGTGTTTTGATTGATGTGTTTAAGAAATAAATAAATAAATCCCCCGTCCTGCACAGATGCTCAATATAGCCCAATAAAACCCAGCTGAATCATGTAGCTGCGGTCTTCACAACAAAAACCTTGAAAATGCCGGTACAAGATTTTGTCCTTTGATGAACTATGAAGATTTCATTTTATAATGGATTCTGCTTTAACATTTCTAGAAAGGAATACATCAGCTATGATTCATTCCACGAGGATTATGGTTCAGTCATTTCCGAACCCACACATTTTGAAATCTAGCAATCCCGTATCTATATGTCTGTCCATCCATCTTACTTAAGGGAAGCATAATGAGTAAGAAATGTGGAAGGGAAAAAAAAAGAGAGAGAGAGAGAGAGAGAGAGAGAGAGAGAGAGAGAGAGAGAGAGAGAAGAAGCAGGAGTCCTTGATCTCACCAGGATTGGCTCAACCTAATTGCCATGTATGGGCGCCTGAGTATACGCGCCAGCCCTCTTTATCCACACAAAGCCGCTCATTAAGAGCTGGTTGGACAGCGGGCCCGCTGCCGAGGTGAACACTGGCTAGAAGCAAGCCTGGCATCCACACGCAGGTGCAGAGCTTTAATGGACGACAGGAGAAGAAAAGACTGTGCTGTGCATGGCAGACCCCTCTCTCTCTTTCTCTCTCTCTCTCTCTCTCTCTCTCTCTAATCAGGTTATGGGTCCAGTGTACACCACATCAGCTCCACTTCTCTGTTCAAAGCACTCATCTCAAACTTTCTTTTGTAAAAAAAAAAAAGAGAAATAAATAAATAAATTAAAAAAAAAAACTCGTCTTTTTTGCAACACATTAAATTCTGAGACGAATGCAAAAATGTCAGAGCCGTTAAGTCGTGGAAATACTTTGATGAATCCAGTCAAAACATGTCTAAGAGGTGTTGCCAACTTCCACTTTCCTGAAGAGAAGAAAATAGGAAGTACTTTACAAAAGGGATAATGAACTTCAATGGAGGACATATTTTGGTATTATTACTCTGAAAACACTGGATAACTCCATATGTCTCGATGCTGTGATGAATGAGACATCCGACTGAACCATGGCTTTAGAAAATTAAAAGAATTTTGTTGTGAAACTGGTAATAAATGTGATTATGTATCCATCTATACCAACCTTCGACACTCAAAGAGCCATTTGGACCCGTCTCACACCGAACAGAACACACTTCTATATACATTTAATAGATAAAATGCAGTTTGCAGACAAATTACATTACATTGTAATAACATTTTTAGACATTCATTAACAGTAAAAACTTTAAAAAGGTGCAAACTCTGCACAGAAAGAGCAGCAAGTTCAGACTCAAACCAGGGTTTTTTTTTTTTTTTTTTTTTGTGACTCAAAAGAGTGAACCACGATCACATTAGATTGTGTTTAATTCTATAGCACCAAGTACAAAGTCATTTCAAGTCACTTTTACAGAGAGAACAAAAAAAAAAAACCAAACAATTCCACATGGCCCGGCGTAAGAGATGGTGGAAAGGGCAAACTTCTTTTTAACAGAAAGAAACCTGCAGGGTTTGCAGGTTTCTTTACCGGGAGATCATGCAAACTCCTAAAGGCTCTCAAGTCTGACTCAAACCTGGAACTGGGATTTTTCTTAATAAGGGACATTCAAACACAACGCCTAACTGGCAATCTTACAGAACGTGTGCATGATATCAAACGTTATTTAACATTTTTCATGGAAATCAATCATCTCTTTTGTTGCTGCTGACACAACAAAAATGTGAAGTGCTGTAGAAAATGAACACAACCTTTGTCTAGAAGTCTAAACCTGCAGCACCTGTTCAAGTCTTTAGAAATCAGATCAGTTAGTGAATAAAACTGAGAGTTAAAAAAATCAAATGCACCTCGCGGAGTGAATGAATAAGAAATGAGAACATTGAGATGGAATATGAATCTCTTATGCTCCTGTGAAATCAATACCTTTTATCAGTATTATCACCTCACTCAAGTGTTTTGGTCTCAGCTGCTTGGCGAGATGGATTTAATTCAGCTGGAAATATTGTCCAATTGTCTCAGAGTTTAATGAAAAACAAGATGGGTTTGGCGCCATGTGTCTAATTAATTAAATGTGCTTTCTGCCAGCCCTTGACAGCGAGTGGAAGGAAACATTTAAAACACCCTGAAATTGAAGCGGCTTCATTTTTTTTTTTTCTCTCTTTTCTCCTGCGCTTGTATCACAGATCTGACATGTTGGTCCACTTTACCTCCATCCTTTCATTCAATAATTCATGAGTTTTATAGAGATCATTTCAGGCAAAGAGCTTTTCAATTAAGAGTGAAGTACTGGACTATTTTGTTTTCATACGGATTGGGAAGTGCACATCCTGGAGACAAGAGTCTATGAAACATCTCTATTTCAACTGGTAACAGGCATTTATTATAGTCTGAGGGTGCAGTTCTGATGCTCATCAGCATGAGCAGTTTGGAGAATTAAAGCTAGAGAGACACGGGAAGAGAAAAAACATGTACGGGACGAGAAAACATCCACTAACACATTGTTAGTAGCTTTTTTGGAAATGTCTTATAACAATCCAAGCTGCACAGTACTTTTTACTAGAAAAAGAAAGTTGGATCAAATGAAAATGTGTCAGCACATATCTTGTGTACCTTCCGTAGTTTTTGCCGATGAGAAAGTTTATGTAGTTCATCAGTAAGATTTTGCAGCGACACAAAGTTGAACATGCAAGAAAAAGCTGCCATGACCAATGAAATGGCAGGTGAAGCTGTCAAACTCGCAGACCACGCCCCCTCACTTCAGGCACACTTATGTGAAGTGGCCTTTTAACTTTCACACAGCACAGCTTATTTCTTGCTTCAAATATTTACAGAAATACATTTAGCCAAAACTGTTTCAGTAGCAAAAGAAAAAGTGTGTGTCCGGTTTAAACCGCAGGGGCTGACAGCTTTGAGTGATGCGTTCAGGGACATCGCGTAAAGCCGCCCCCTGACATGTTAACAAGTTGCAGGGCTCATACAGGATCATAAACACGATTAAAATATGACTGATAATCATTAGCGAGCTCGAACACGTAGAATAGAAAGAATAGAATAGAATAGAATAATTGTCAATATATGGTCCACAAAACGAAACAGTTTGACTGTCTTTGGCATTGCATCCTCACAACATATCACAATCATTGTGCAAATAGAGGATCTCCTGACGCCTTTTCACATCTTCTAAGATGGCAGCTGGTATTTAAACGCATCACAATAAACAAACAAACATTGTACTCCATTCAGACTCGGTCCAGACCAGGGAAAAAGGCCAGAAAGAACGAGAAGATTAACTGAATTGTGTCCTGTTTGCTCTTCAGAGGCCGTTGAAAAGTCTGAACACATAACAACAGCATCAGTCTTTGAACCAAAAAAATATAATCCATAGTTTTCAAAGTCTGCTCCAGCATCGCTAAATTAAACGATTAGCTGTGGACTGTAAGTGATTAAATGCCGTTTTGATTAAAATCACAACATCTCAACACTTCTTTCCTCTATTGAGCCGATTCGATGGAAAGTATTGCCGGATCAGAGTAGGTGTTGTCACATTGCTCACCGTGGGAGTTTTCGTGGCAAAGCAGCGAGTCGATGGAGAAGACGACGCTGCCAAGTCGCACACACAAAAAAAAAACAAAAAAACACCATCTCTTCCTGATCAGACTCAAAGAGGATGTTTCTTTAGTCTTTTCGGTTTCTGAAGCAACACGACCAGCTTATTTAGTTCAGTTTAGAAATCAATACCGGTGGGCTTCCAGAGAGAGCCATATGTGGGAAGTGCACGTCACCGACGGCTAACGTCACCGTGCAAAGCTTTACCTTGTTGAATTACTGACTGAACTGGATGACATTCATAAATTTGCTCACTTTTGATTCTGTGTTCATGTAAATGGGATGGCTAATTGTTTTCAATTTGAAATAATACAAATAGATTGATTAAAAAAAAAATGAAAGTGTTTGGGCAACTCATTACAACAAGGCATGTTACATAAACAAAACCATGCAGAAAAGTCTGTACAAGAGAAGTTATAAAAACTTATGGCCTGCAAAATCCCGCTTACCTCTAGACTGGTGTGTGCATCCAGAAAAAGAATAGAAATAAAAAAAACTAAATGAGCTCCATTGTATTTGCTTTTATGGTTCAAAGTACTAACCCAGATGCAAAACATTGTTTTGCAGGCGGGTTAAAGTCAACTTGATTTTAACTTCAGGGGAAGGAAAATTTAAAAAAGGAGTTCATTTTTCAAGGCTGGCAGACTCTGCAGAGAAGATAAGCCAGCAACAACAAAAAACAAGGCTGGCAATAAGCGAGGATGAAGGGTAGGAAGCAAAGTAACCTGACAGTATGTGAGCAGTAAATGCATGGAAGGGACTGAAGAGTGAAGTGGAAGCAGGTGTTTCAGGGGCATGGGGACGATCAGCTGATTAAAACAGCAGGAGAGAGTAGCGGTGGGTGTAGCGGCTGCGCCCGTTACAGGCTGATCTCAGTTCCCCCTCCAGGCTACGTCCGACTGATGTATGAAAGCAGCGGCATCCGATGTCGTCGAAGCGAATCATACGAAACCGTTGTTTTCTTTTATCGCTCTCTCTTTGCGCATCCTCAAATGTAAATGAATCCCAACTGTTTGATATAGTTTCTCCATTTATTAGGAGTTATTTATAGGCTAAATGTGGTGTGATGTGTAGTCATAGCAATATGTGTGTGTGTGTGTGGGAGGATGACATCCTGTATGAATGCAGATTTTGTTTTTGATAACATCCTCTTTCTTGATTATTGTTTTTTTTAATTCAATTTATTCTCCCCTTCTAATCCCACTTGTGCTACACTACCCATCATCCCTAATCTGTCTGGCTCAGATAAAATCATAACCTTCATTTTTCCTTAAGGAGAAGTCATAGGCTCTGATCTGGCTCTGAGTTTCTCCAATTCTGTACTAAATTAAGCTGTGCATCAATCCTTTAATCTTCTTCATTACAGCTAAACAAGGACAAATAAAAGAACAGGTTTGTCACTTGATTTGAGTGGCTGGAAACAGCAGAAGCTCCTTTGAGGCTGTGCAACTTTTTGAAAATGCTGCTACTTTACAGGCCCATAGTAAATAGTGGTGCACATGCTCAGTAGATGGACAATGACAATAATGTTTCCTCCAGAAACTACAGTGACTGCTAATTCGACAGTCACTGTCGCAACCACTTCGGCGTCGGTGTCGCGACTACTGTTGCGTAATGACATTAAATCCGTGTGTGATTACGTGGCGTTCACAGCCCCGCCTACATTTTCACCGTACTCTCTGTGGTGGGATCTGGGTGCGCTTTGCCTTACCGTACCGGTACGTACTGCAGTGGGACAGAGGCTCAAGGGGCCGCAGGTTGCCGACCTCTTCATTAGAAGATGGCCAAAAATATCCTCACATTCCCCGAGGAGGAATCGGTCGACTTAGTCAGCATCTAGAATGTAGATGACACACTTTAGATACACTGACACACAGTGTCTACTAAAAGAAGAACAGTCTTATATGAATGTTCCGGCATCACACGTAAACACAGAGCGCAGTAAACCACACTGACATGTCTTATTCATATTAATCCACCATGATCTCCTCGGGTTGAAAAAAGTGCACCAAAGAAGAAAGGAAGCATGCTATGCTAATGACCTGGAATTAATTTTTTTTCCTTGATACATTTAGACAGCTTGGATACGTCGCCTAATGTACTGAGGCTTCTTCTTTCTTCACTCTCTATGCATTTGCATGTCATTAATCTCTCTCTCTCTCTCTCTCTCTCTCTCTCTCTTATCTGACCTCTCTTCATATTTTCATGAAGATATCCTGGACATGAAGCTAAAAGCTCCTTGATCTGTGGCTACTGCTTCCATCACCCGGCGCCATCTATATTATTTTCCGGTCTATTGTCTCTGTAAGGTTCTTTTCTGCTTTTGTCAACCACGAGAGTACGGGTTCTGTCAGAAGCTTAAAGGGGAGGTTTTAATTCTTTAAGTAAAACTGTGAATTTACCATGTTGTGGTTGACGTGTAACGTGTGAAACGTGCAGAGTCGTGGCACTTGTGTTTTGATGTTCATAAAACCTCCGCTTGGTTTCATTGCTATTTTCACATTTCACCTTCTTTCAGCAGGACTGAGTTCCGCTGATGACGCTTTAGAAATGTCCGTTTCTAGCTTGGCTTTTTAAACAAAACTTTTAGCTGGAAATTAATTCATCGTCTACTAACTTGAGGTATAGGAGAAAAAAAAAAAAGAAGAAGGAAAAAAAACAAACAAACAACCATATTTCGCTCTGATAATTTCCACTTAATTTGTTGCTGATTTGCGCCGAGCGAGAAGTGTTGTGAGAGGTGTTGATGGAGAAAACAGATGAAGAATCCATATGTTCCCGTGACCCCGTGTACTTTGTTTTGCTGCTTGTGCGAGAACTGTGGGAGTTGTTTAGAGAGCTTGGACCTGTTTCACCAAAAAGACTTGAGCCAGCAAACTTGCAGATACCATTTTGATTTCCACATTTGTTCCAATAGTTCCAAGTAGCGGTATTGATTACATCGACAAGTGCTAAATAGATAAAGGAATCACATCAAGTCATCGAAGTGAAAATAAACAAGGGGAGGTTTATTAGAAATCTCCTCCATTATGTATAGATATCGTAGAAACTAAGGGCCCGTCCACACAACAACACTGTTTCTTCGAACAACATTACTTTTGGTCGATCAGGAGCCTTAAAATGGTGTTCTGTTGAAAACGGGTTCCAGAGTGGAGAAATCTGGAAACATCGCCTCGGCCTCGACATGTAGATGGGTAAGCAATGTTTCCTGTAAACAATGATGTCATCGGCCCACGACGTTACTTAGCAACAACAATGGCAGACTACATGGCCCGTATGGAGCTGCAGAAGCTATGAATGCTATTTGATTTAATAAGATGAGATATCGAACTTTTGCATGCTCTGTGTCTTCTTCTCCATTTTTGTTTATATTTCTGTTGCAGAGTTACAGCGCCACTGATATGCCTGACATATGTACTCCATCGTTTTAAATCATTTTCATTGTGTTGGGTTGACGCAGACATTTCCTGCACCGATGCCGTGTGGACCGGAAACCTTTTAAGAACGACGTGGAGAAAGAACATTGTTTTGGCTGGTGTGGACAGGGCTGTACGTCAGCATTCAAGTTGTGACACAAACACTGAGCTGTCTAATGACTGAGGCCTCCTTTAAAGGACAACCTTCCACGTGAAAACGCATCGTTGCCTTAAAGTTTCACGATCACGCAGCAACATTTTGAAAACGATGACTATATACCGTACATGGAAGCAGCAGAAATGCTGAAAACGATGTCGTTAGCATGTAAACACCTATGCAACCTCCCAATAACGATTAATGATCCTGTCTGTTATCATCACATCCTTGCATCGTATCAAAACCGCCTATTTTCATGGCATGCAAAGAAATCACAACCTGTTTTCTTCTGACTCATTTTCTTCACCTTTTCTTCCAATATTGGTGTTTATGTCAATAACTGGACTGTTTTTTTTCCCCCGCTTAATGAGAAGCTTGCTCCTTTCTCTTTCTACAGATCAAGAAGTGGCCGACTTCTCTATTTGATATTGTGGTTATGTTTATTTCATTACATCTTATAATAAAGCGTGTGGGAGAATACGCGTGCATAACCCCACTGCTGATTGCAGCATTCAAGGGAGAACAAATAAACTGTTAGATTATATTGAATTTACCAAACAAACGTTTCTTTTGGACACACAAAAAATAGAAAACACAGCTTGAAGTCTTTGAATAGCTCTGATTGACTCATTGAAAGCCAAGTTGTTGTTTTTTTTTTTTTGTCGGTTTTATTTTTTTCTCCAACTCCCAAAGAATAATACTGTAACCGCCATTTTCCACCATCGCGTCTAAATCTGTATCCAAGATATTTGCATACATAGATGTGTGAGCGTTAACGGACAGTATGTGATGTGGTGAATATTAATGGGAAATATGACAATGAAACTGAACCTGGCAATGACCGTGGACAAATTACTCTCACGGAAGGCAATTTATTCTGCTATGTTCAGCCACGGCTTTCACCACGCGAGCTAATAATAAATAATATGAGACCAATTCAACAAGCAGCTCAAGAGGTGTGACAAAATTATCAACGATCAACTATCTCCCAACAACATGTCGCTTTCAATGCAGGGTAGCTTTGTACCCACAAGATGAATCACAAATTGCTGTAATCAATTTGAGATATGAGCCGCCAACAAAGTATTTTGCGAAATGTAATTTGAATGTTGCTTATTTATTCTTTTCTTCTTCGTCTTCTTTTTTTTTTTTTTTTACACTAATTGTAATTATCTGGCCCCACTTTCACGTGAAGAAGTCGTGAAATTTTTTGCACCCACTATACATTTTATCTTCTTCATGCTCCTTTTCAATTATGTAAACATGCAATGGAATGAGCTTCATTGAACCTGAGAAAAAGAAAGTAACATAATTGAAATGAATAGGAAAGGAAGAAAGAATGAAAGAATACAGCACCGAAAATGTGAAGAAATAAAGGTGTTTCTCAGCGGAGCATTGTCTGCAGGTCTTTGTTTAGGACAAAATGTATTTGAACGTCGATGCCAGCTCACTTGTGCATTCTTCAGCGTGGTCTACGTAACCTCTGACCTGCTTCTACGCCTTCACTTCTACCTCATGGGTGGACTATTGATTGTCGTAGGTGTGGAAAGTTTCAGGGGATAATCCAGCTCGCTCAGATGGAGAGATATTTCATTCCGTGTGTATGTGTCTTTATCAACATGTTGATGTGCAAAAACTCAGGGCCGTCGTTTCCAAAGTATTTCCAAGCCCCGTTTGCAATGTCTTCAATTAAAAACGGAAAACTTTAAATGTGCTTTGGAGGCTCGGTTTCCATGGCGACGGTGCTCAAATCCACTGAAAATGCAACTTTTTGAATATTCGGCTTTCAAGGTGGAACTTTCACGAAATGCTTTTCTGAAAAGCTGCTACTGGGCATCAATAACAATAATGTTTTCATCCAGAGTGTCATGACTCATAATCCATATTCTCTGTGGTAGTTTTATAGTTGGAAAATTTCCCCGAAAAGCAATCCGATGTCCTCTGCACGTGTGTGATTTCATTACAGAAACAACCAACAGCACCCGCTAGTGGCGCTACGTGAAAATGACATTGTTTTGAGTAAACGCGCATCATTTTCAAAACACTGCTGTTTTTCTGTAATGAAAACAATAAAATAGTCAGTTTTCACGTAAAACGTAAAACGGTCAAATATGAATTTCCTGAATCAAATAATGGCGAGTCGTAAAGATGTGACGTTTGAGACGGGACTATGTTTTTACCAGACAGTCGAGTTGAGCTTGTCGCTCGTAGCACGATCAACAAATGCATACGTTAACCTGTTTGCATTGTATTTCCTGTGTCCACAGCTTGTTTAGGCCAGCTCGTCTTTACAAAACACAGTGGCACTGGAATTTATGGGCATAAATTTTCGTCAGTCGTCTTTTCTCTGTCCTCTGCTCGCACCAGATTACAAATCCTAATGCATTCTGCTGCAAGCACTCCTGAAGGGATCGAGCCAGCACCCCCGTCTCGTGGAAATCATGACATGCTTGCTGCATATCATGGAGAGAAAATTTACCACACAAAAAAAAAAAGAAGACCATATTCAAAGCCAGTGTTGGAAAGTACTCATTGTAAAATGTTATAGTAACACCTCTACGGTTAGCAGTAAGGTGCAAGTAACTCATTGCTGTTTTATTTCTAATGCCATAACAATTACCAGACATTTTGAAAGGTTGTTTCTTTCGTCGTGAATTAAAAATAGATTGTCTGTTCTGCTAGCCTTTAAGCAGTAGTGTTTCGTGAAGCTGTTTGTCCTTGTGTTTTGCTTTTTTGACAACAACTTAATTTTACCTTTGGTTAAGTGGCCTCACCGACATGGTCAACTTCTGTATTTGAACCTGTGTCTCTCACACTTAATATTTAGGATTATTCCTTTGACAGACGAGGTGAAGTTGTCCATTCAGAGAATCGTGAGATCAACATGAGGAAATAAAATTTCAAACCACAGAGAGACCAGTGGTGGGAGTAGTAGGAACCTCATGACTCTGTCATCAGAAGGGGAAACAGAGTGTAATCCATAGAAATTTGAGAACCAGTCACGTGTACAGATTAGCAGCCACAATAAAAAGACACTGACTATAAGAAACAAGGTGCATCAATTAACAAAGGTGAAATCGCAACAAAAGCAATCCCTGCTTGAAATCATAACACTCATGAAATCATCATTTCCATTGTTACTTAAACAGATTTATCATGCACATATAATTCAACACTGCAGCTCCAAAGCAAACGAGTACCCACCAACTCAAACAATAGCCTTCAGGGGGTTGTTGAATCTTGTCAGGCTTAAAGAAAATGATCCAGCTGAAGCAGTAATGAGGGAGACAATAGAAGAAAAGGCTTGTGCCTATTTGAAAAAGGAAATTACCTCAGTGGCACAAGAAATTAAATCAAGAGGTGAGGCGGGCTGCCGAATCCTCGTGAATGGTGCAGCAAGAAATGAGAATATGATTGAGGTTAGACGGTCGTAGTTTGGTTTAAACATTTTGAAGTCGGGACAAAACACATTTCGGAGGTACGGGCAGGATCGTTTAATGTGTTCTGTGACTTCTGACATGGTTTCAAACATGAAGAGGCTTTCACATCGCTCCGATCCAGGTCGACAATCTGATGATTCAGGAGGTCTGATCGACAAAAAGTCACGGTAGAAGAACTTTATTAAATTTATTCTATTAAAATGTTATCCTTATTCGACACCGCTGGACTACAGTACCTGTGTTAGATTTGTTGACGTGAAGTACATATGCATGTGAAATCAGTTTAGTGTCAACTGAATAACTGAGGTAAAAAAAAAAAAACCCAAAAAAACAGTTTTCTCAAGTTTTCTTGAGAAAAATTGAGAAAAAAAGTATTTTCACATGTATTCCTTGACAGTCACAAAGCCACAACACAAGACGATAGATGAGCTATTAGTCAAAACACCCTGGTAATGATCAAAACCATAATGTATGTTTTTGTAATTGTAACGACAGAGCTAATAGAGGAAAGAAAGTCTTTAAATGATATGTATCTGTACACAGCGACATTCATAAGTGAAAATGATAAGATTTTGGGGTCCGTTTATACAAACACGGTGGTCGGAGCCACTGAAAACGTTTTGAAAGCATTTCTCAAGGTGGAGCTTTTGAAAAATACTCTGGAAAACTGAGGGAAATACACGGCCTGGTATGCTAATGACATATTTTTTTCAGCGCAGACATCTTTTTCAAAACTTTGCGTTGTGAACAAAAAAAAAAAAAACGTTCCTGAAATGTGGCCCTTAGAAATAACTTATGGTCACTTCCTGTTGTCCACAATAGTTTATTTACATTTTTTTTTTAAAATACCTTTTACCCTCTCTTTTCCTCAACCTGCCAACCAACCAGCTATTCTCTCTTCCATCAATATCCTCAATCTACAGCGTGTGTTTCACCTCCTCTGGCTGGTGTCTACTATGCGGTCATACTTGGCAGCCGTTCAGTAAGCTTCTCGTCACCTCCATTGAATGAGAGCGAGGGAAAAAGACAGGATGCATTATACATGAATTACAGGCTGGCAGACAGCGCAGCACATGGCACCCATTTCGCCGTGATGAGCCTGGGAGACTTCTATTAATTCTACTAAAGCATGCACAGTGTAGACGGCGCGGCGAAGAGAAATGAGATGCTGCTGAAGAGCCGTGGGGCAGAGCGTGTGAGGAAGCGGGGCTGAGGGCAGGCAGAGAGGAGGCGTGTTTGTTAAAATATTCAGGCAAATTAAATGACTACTGTGGATGAGTGCACGGGTTTCCGCACCTGTATTGGTATTTGCATGTGTGTTTATCCTTAAGAGCTTTTCAAAACTTCTGCTTTTCAGTGTGTGTGTGTGTGTGTGTGTGTGTGTGGTGTGTGCAGAGTGTGTGCGCACTTCGCATGCACAAAGCTATCATCCGCGTGCGTGTTTGTTGAAAGCGATCGGCAATCGGGTGTGAGAGTCCAAGCAAATCCTGCATAATGAGAACTTAAAGTGGCCAACTGAGGTTCCAGTCACGTCGTCATTGGCTTCACCGACAGTGTACACACACACACACACACACACTGAAGACTCCTCCTTAGATAAGTCACACAGTGACATGCAAATACAGACGCTCACAAATAGACCGAATCTGCAGCGGATGAGTCAGACTTGGAGGCCCTCAAGGTCACGAGGCTAAGTGATGGATCTCCAAGTTTGTTTTGGCTCCTGGAGCTCATTTCTTCAAGAAAATGGGATCAAGTGACACTAAAGACAAATTTGCCGTTGAGTTCGCATTAGCGCCAGAGAGATCCTGCACATCTGCAAAACCTGGGTCGGACGGTATTCATCACGCCTCCTCCCTCCGTCCCCCCGGTGCCGTCGGGAGGAGGAGCCTCGTTTCCTGTCGCTGATGGAGCACTCGTCTGGATCTCGGAGCGCTCGATCCCACGCTTTTCCCGACAGCTCGTCCATGGCCACAGTCACATTGTCTCTTTCTCTTTTGCGTTCTCTTTTCACCGAGATCATTTATCTAATGAAACAAAGCCGCTTGTGATTTTCGCTGTTGTATTTACAGAAATGAATATGTTGACAACTATGATGGAGGAATACTGTCTCACTCCAGGGTAAGAAAAAATGTTTTCATGTCTTGTAGTTTTTCTTATGTCGATGAAATTTGTGTATGATTTTAAAAACATTGTTTGGATTGACTCCAAAGTCATGGACGTGATTCAGATTCTTTTGAAGAAGGAAAAAGCAGGAAGGAATTTACCAAACAAATCGTCATTTGAATTGTCAAGGCTGCGTGCATTTTATATATCGCACACTGTAAATAAATGCCGAGAGAAGTGTCCAGCGCTAGTTTTCCTGAATGCATTTCTCTTTCTTCATTTCCCGATAGCATTCAGCGCTCAGCCGGCAGGTTCCTCTAAAGAATAATCCCTTTAATCTTGGCCACATGTGCATCAAAATACTGGATCCTAAAGTTCCAGCAAGCCGACGAGCTACGTGAGCGGTGTTCGTCCACTGTGCTCTGAATATTAACTGCAGCCGGACGATCAAATAAACAGGTTACCTAAAACAATGACGTGACTCACTGATAGGTTTTTAATAGTTTCTGCAAAATAATGGAGCCACGGACAATTACCGGGAGTAACACCAGGCTGTGAAGATGAAGGTTAATAGCATCCAGTAGGAAGCCATTCATTGTAGGTTTTGGCACAGCCGGCGAACATTTTCGCGTGTCGCTAACAGTTTTCAGTCGAGATCCTTGTTCTCCACATCCAGACTGGACATGTAGTGGTGTGTGTCACCATGGCGACACAACCAAAACCAAGCAAGGAGACAAGACAGCACAGATATTCTATGCGAGAGGTCACAAACAAAATCATTTCATTACCAGTACAGATTTTACTTTACAGCAACAACCTCTATTCATTTCATGCATTTTGTAAATGAATACAGTGTATAAGCCAGATGTGCAGAGATCGTGCTTTTCAATTTTCAAACAAGTGTTGAGTTATTTCAGCATTCTCCAGAAAGGCAGGAAAGAAGGCTTTCGCCAGGGTGAAAACAGACATTGTACAATATTTTAACTTGTAAATCAAAGGACGAAGACGCACAAGATGCTGGACCTGGACCGGTGTCTCTATTAAAACTACTTCTTAGAATTTTCACTGGCCAGCAACCGGATCCGGACTAGCAAAATGGGGGGGAGACACAAGTAAAAAACAAGTTGCTCCCACAGTGAAAACAAATAAGCTTGAAGTTAACTGGTCCCTGTCAAGTCTCTCTGTGATGAGCAAACGATTTCTCCTGGACGGATGGAAGGATGGACAGACAGACGAATGGGTGTGATAGGTTGCGTAATCTGTCCTCACTGAACGTCTTCAGCCAATCAGGCTTGTCCTTCCGAGACAAACGTCAACTCTATCATTTTATAATGTTTTCCATAAGGTGTATCTAAATGCCACTTTTATAACCTTTTATATATCGAAACTGTTTGTTTACATTCAAATCTGTTGACTTCAGTAGAACTCCTACTGCTCCTTCATATGTGAAGAACTCTCTTTACTGATGAGGCACACTGCAGTGACTGTTTATCCTATGTAAGATTAAAAAAAACAAAACAAAAACAAACAAACAATGTTGTATAACTAATAGCATCCATATATCCTTCACTTCATTTAGATTAGATTAGCTTCAGGGTTCAGGTATGGGGTGTGCTTGCTCACAGCGTTTGGATAATGGGACATTTAAATGAAAGCGATTCATCATTAACAGCGTCTTTCCTCTCTTCTGTGACGAGACAAAACATTAAAAAAAAATTTTTTCAGGCTGTTTTTCTCTTACGTGTTCTTTCATATATATCTCACTCTCTGACACGCTGCGGCGTTTGTATGGTACTGAGTTAGTGCGTGACACTCATGTGCTAGGAACTTGAAGTGTACTGTAACATTAAAAACCGATCATATAAGCAGCTTTTAAGATAAAAGGGACAAAAATGCCGCAGACACAACGAGAAACCTCTTCAGAAGAAGCAACAGCTGCAGCGAGGAGCCGACGTTATAAAAAGGTGCATTTAAACCCAGCCAAGGTGCATTAGGCGACGAGGAGCATTCTCATCGACAGACTAAAGGTCAATAAGGGGACATGGAGTGGATCCAAAGTGCCTCCCACTCTTTTTTTTTTTTTTTTTTTTTTTGCCGTGGCGGTCGCAGACGAAGACAAACCGTGGTGCCAGCTATCAGCGCACACCCACCAGCGATCAGTTTGCTGGAGATCAATGTGAACTACTCCTACTCGCTTCATAAAAAAAGTCCATAAAGGTGACGGGCTTTCTGGTGTTGTTTGCCAAGTCTTTAGAAATCAAATGATCAAATTAATCAAAGAAAAAAAAAAAAAAAAAAAAAA
>OMNM01029027.1:32965-46052 GCA_900302745.1 Parablennius parvicornis | reverse complement strand
AGCGGTACACCCTGTGAGAACACACTGTTCCATAACAGTGCTGCGCACGACAAAAATCTCAGCTGGATTCTCTCCAGGTTTCAATGGCAAGAATGAGGATATATCATGACTAAGTGCTCTCCACTGAGCCACGTACACACTTTACTCTTTATGAGCTCATATCACTGTAATTGACTCCATAAAAATCCAATGGATTGATTTGGGGAGAAAAAAAAACAGGCACGGTGTATCGTACACATAATGCCATCCCGTCGCGATAAGGCTCCAGATGTGACCTCATTTGTTTACCGAGAGTTCACCTCAGGGGAAGTGGAAGGCTGAAACTCCTCCTTCACCTTGACATGTCGTCACTCCCCCGTGGAGCGTTCCACCGCGACCCTTTAACTCCGCTCTGGACACGCTTCCTGACGAAAGACTTGAGGACTTCGCCAGATAACTTCAATCCGTTTCTGTCAGGGAGCCCTTTTTAACTTTGTGAGGGGAGGGTGCGAGAGAGCAGCAGAAATGTACCTTCTTATCACTGACGCCCCTATAGAACAAAAAAATAAAATGATTTTCTCACAGTGCCGTTGAAACAGAGGCACTGGGTTCAGAGATCCAGCGGTGACAGATAAGGAGCACGGGCCGGCAAGTCAGAATCACAGATAACAAGACACGAGGAAGCGCCATCGACTGAGTGGGAGTACCTTTCCTACACACAAACAAAATTAGCATCTCAAGCCTGCATCTTAACAAAGAGCAGGATGTTCAGAGCTGTCTTCTTGGCTGTACTCCTACGAGCTGCAAGTCCGACCTTCCCGACTGCAAGTTCCTTTCATCCATCACAATAACACCACATTCTAGGACCGAGAGAAAGAAAAAGCATTCCTTGGCTTGAAGGAATCTCATCCTCAGGGTTTCAACTTTTCCCTTCATTCTTGAGCACCAGACACCTACATGTGAAGCACACAATCTTAAAAAAGCACATTTGTTGCCTCACAATCAAATGAAGGAATTAATCATCTCAGACGTCTTGAAGAAACTGGGTCAACCTCAAAACTGCTACTTTTAAACAGACTTCGGCTAATGAAGAAACTGAAGTACTTTGCGTTGAAGAGAAAAACCGAGCAAACAAGATTTTTGTTCAGTGAAACATTTATGGACTTCTCATAAAGGTGGAGATCTATTTTTTGGAAATAATGTAAGATACAAAGTAGTTTTTTCTTCCCACATTTTTAGTTAAACGAGCTAAGGAGAGCTAGATTTGCTAGTTGGCTGCCTAGCTCATCAAGAGATGCCACAAAACCCAAGAAATAAGCCAATATTTAATTAACTGGAGCCGGGAAACTTTGGTTATTTTCACTTTAAACAGTTCCTGACATTGCTTGCAGCACTGACCGGCATAAATATTGCGATATTTGGTGATTATGTATCCGCTCCTAAAGACCATTTCTCAATATACTTCCTTCTCTGAAAGAAATAGTTGATTATGGATTACAACGCTGTCACCTCGTGGTGACACCTGAAAAAAGCGGTTTTTTTTATGCTTTTAATGTCTTTAAGTTGCAGAAGTAAATGAAATAATCAAGGTTGATTTTGATAAGGTTAGAGAGTTTTCACTTTCAGAAGCCAAAAGGTACCCAATTGTTCACAATGTTATTTCAAGTAACACACATCTAGAGCTAATTAGCCTAATAGTCTATAATAGCCTAATAGAATATGAACGCACCGTGTGTAAAAAAAACTTCACCATATACCAAAAACACATGAAAATACTGTGCACTTAACAAGAAATACTTGAATCCTTACTTGCGTAGAAAGTCAAATTCATAAGTAGCAATACAACTTGACCACACCGCTTAAACAAGATCTTGCATTGCCTTTGAGTAATTTAAAATATTATTCACTTTAATACCATGTTTTACTTGCTTGTAACACAGTTGTCCCTAACTTTTCTTACAATGCGACTGTGTAGGCGCAAATACTGACTGCATGAAAACCATGTAATTTAAGGTTTAGATGCAAGTCTTGTTTACACAACAATTTCTATAGTGAAAATCATCGAGTTCTGCTTTTTTTATTTTCAGAAAACGGGCCCTTAACCTCAGGATTCAAGTTGACTAACACCAATACAGCAAAATACACTGTGATGACTTATTTTTGACTCATCGCACATTTTAAGACTTCTAAGCTCAACACCATTCACCAAAACCGACGCGGCTATGCAACCAAATGACATCCAGATAAATACAATAACAGCTCTCTTTGCTGCAGGTGAAACTAAGATATAACAGCTGATGGTGGGGGGGCTTTGAGGAGGCAGCCCCTCCTCCAGCAAAGGGATCAATGCACATAAATGGAAGAGGTCACGGACCTTTGACATCTCCTTTCAGCCGGGGGAGGGGCACGGCCCTTTGTGGGATTGCCTTTAATGATCCCATTGTTGAGCGTGCCATACGCCTTCATACAGTACTTACAGTTTAACGCCGCTCGCTCCGACATCAGGGTCGGTCCAATAATCCCATCGCGCTCGAGTGTGGAGTTTTTAAAATGAAGACGGAAATCACTGGCCAGCATCTCTCTCAATGTCTTCATCAAGCTGCCTCGTCTTGCTCTTCATCACTCCCACATGTGTGCAAACCCTTCTCTCCCATCTCTTCTCCTTCTGTAGCCCACCTTCCTCCTCCTCCTCCTCAGACCTTATCTGGGCTTTCCCTCCCTCTTATTTTAATGCAACAGTTTCTAGCACACAGAGATTCTGTCATTAGAGGGGAAAGGTGGATATCTTCCACATGGAAACTGTAACAGCTAAGCAGCGAGGAGGGAGATAACAGACCGTCAGATCATCGTGCACACACACACATTCGCACATGCACACACACACACAGACACTCATACATTAAACTCCCTGCTCCCTGTGAATATACTCTTTCATTTTACACTCAGTTACTCCCGGTGAACACTGTGTTCTGGCCTTTTCGACCCCTCTGTGGAATAAAGCAGGTTTTAAGTTTCTGAGCTGGGACGCATTGGCTGATATACAGAAACCATGAAAGACAGATTAGAAAATATTCTCCACTCTAGTCGAAAACAGATCATACAGCTTGGCTGAATACTTCTGATTCTCAAAGTAGTGTTCGTGATTAACCAGGCTACGATCTGAGGCAAAACCAAAAGGGACAACTTTTCCAAAGTGAATAAAAATGATGCGTTGTCTCATCAAAGCCGATGAGTTTGAACCAAATCTCATCAATAAGTAATGAAAACCAGTTGATATGATGAAATGAGCTCGAGTACAGAGTGTACCAGGTTCAATGAGGGTTCATATAAAACATATTCAGAGTGAAAGCCTCTCACAGTCCTTTTTTTAATGTCTTGTTTACATGAGAGTGATCTGTTGGAAACCATAATTTCTCAGTGTTTTTCTACAAGAGTTATAAATGCAGCAACATTTTGGTAGTAATCACAGATAGTTTGCATGCCTGGCCACAAGTTGGGGCTTCGTTTCTTTGAACACAAACAGAAACATAGGCCCCGTTCACACAACGTTTTCTAGTGAAAATGGAAAACTCATTGCGTTCTGGCTGTCTGTTTAAACGACAATGGTGGTCAGAGCCACTGAAAGTGCAACTTTTTGAAAATGGCTCCCAAGATGGAACTATTTGAAAATGCTCCAACTCCATGAAAAAGGCAGGAAACTGCAACCATTCTAACTTGCTGCAACAGAGCATGTGCAACATGGCCAAGCAGTTTAATAGTTCATCTGCGCATGTGGGAGTAGATCGACTATGAGAACAATGCTACCTCCACAGTGTCATGACTCCCAGTCCATATCCTCCTGGGACTTGGCGGTTTTTTTAGAGGAGAGTCACCACAATAACAATCCAACTTGATCTTTGCATGCAAACATCTGTGTACTTGACATTGGTGATGTTAATAGCGCATTGTTCTCTGTGCACGTGTGAGTGGTTTTGTTAGAACAACAACTAACAGTGCAAACTCGTGGCCTGGGATGCTCAGTACATAGTTTTTATGAAATTTGAATACTTTAAGAGATTTAAAGGAGTCATATCACACAACTTTTCAACTCTTTCACATAGTTCTTATTGGTCCAAAAACATTGTATTTGAAGTTTGTTGCCCCAAGTCTAGCTCATCCCTGATTTTCACTCATTTGAAACTTTGATCATTTGAGCCGCATTTAGAATCTGCTGGGTTTCAGAGAGATGGACTGGCTCCGCCCCACATGCCCACATTGGGAAGAGGAGGAAGTACTTACTCTCCATGTGCAAGTGTTTACATTTTATCAGTCACTATGTCACGGAGAAACGTCATTCAACCAATTTGAACCAGAATCTCACCCAGAAGGAGAAGCTCCTGAAGATGTTCCGACTCTGCGGCTGCAGCAGGACGTTTCAGAATGTTACTGAAACATAGTGCGTGTCTGAATGTGTTCATGAGTTTGGTTGTGTTGTTAGTTATTACCAAGTAGCTAACGCCAGCCCCTGCTAACTGTACGGTGACTGTCACGGCTTTTCATATTATACTGAATTCATTCAGTATATAATTACATGAACAATACCTCACAATAAAAAAAATGTATTAAAAAAAACCGTGGTCTCAGCTGTTCCAAACTAACCAGCCAACTAACCACCGAAAAAGTAATATAAAAGCATATAAATCAGAGCATTTTGCTTACAGTTCCCACATTTGCAGTAGAGTCAGGGATAGTTGGTACAGATCCATGTTTATTAAAAGTCTTGCAGCGAATCAAGCGTTGTACGAGCCATATTATGAAAACACTCTGTGAAGTGCTGGAACATGCATGCAAAAACTTTGGGAAGTGTTGTTGGTATAATTTCCATTGAAAATAGAATTAATCCACTGGGTCCTCACAGGCTCAGTCGAAGGCAGTAAAAACGGATTGCTCTGCTCGTTGATACAGCGAACGGGACATCTGGTGTGTTTTACGCGTATCTTCGCCATGTTTGTTTACCTGCAGCGGTGGCGAGGCACACTGAGCAGCCTGATTGTGGGAGTGTCTAAGGGAGGGTCTACCTTGATTGGGATTGGCTAAAAACCTTGATGACGCTACTCAGGGTTTGCTGTCCGACTCGCTCGTTGGAGCACACACTTTAGAGAAAAATTAAACAAGCCAGAGAAAGAGACGACACTTTGTTCACCTCTGGGGCGTCATTCCCAGGAGTGGGGACGCATATTACTGTTGGAAAACCTTTAGAAAGTGAATTTTGGATGACATGTCCCCTTAAAGAAATATCTTATGGCGTGATGGTGGTGAAAGGAAAACATTCCTAATTTCTTGTTGGTTTCAGACAAAAAGCATGGACACGATGTTCATTTATAAACTGTGGCTTGTTAACGTGAAGTGAAAGACGTAGAAGTGTTTGAAATGCGATAAACTTTTTTTTTAATTAAGATTATATAAAACAGGAACAGACATTGCAGTTATCAGATAGACTATATCTGGTTTCCCCTACTGTGGGAGGCTATTATGATACGCGCCATAAAAATATGTACTGAAAAGTTTACCCAGCCTCTCAAAGTCCATCTAAGTTACTAATTGTCAAGTTTGACCTGTTGTGTCATGGCCTCATATTCCGGTGTGCTCTGCTTGTGGTTAATTTCTAACTTTCCCCAAAACCTCGTGTACCTTTGACCCACTTTATGATTCGGATCCCAGCTGTTTGTGGAATGACGGTCAGCGAGAGAAGAAAGTTCACAATCCGAAGCAGGTGTCGGGATTTTTACTTGACCGTTTGACGTCTTAAAGGATAAACTCCAGTCCTTGTGACTGAAAGTGTCATTCAGAGTGACATTCAGAGTTTGGAGAGACGATTTTCCTTCACATCAGATTTTTTTTTTTTTTTTTAGGTTATATGCCCGGTCATACCCTCTCACACTCTTCACGGTGACTTGGCAACGGGCTGCTTGTGTACCGAGTGCAGTCTGCCATGAGAGACGGTCCTCTATCGAGTGCTCCGATGAGCAACCAGATGGGTCACCAGCCCCCCAAACATTTTAGGTTCTGTTGAGTCTAATCAAATCAAACTTTATTTGTACAGCACTTTTCAAACAGTGTTTGTAGCAGAAAGTGGTTTATATGCTTTAAAAAGAGAAATCAAACACACGCACTCATCTTTATCTATACCACTTAAAGGTTTGTTCAGGCTCCGTCAGAGCAGGTAGAATTGTGGATGCGTGTTGAGTGAATTCTAATCGAGAAGGTGAGAGTTGGTGTGAAACGTAAATGTATTGAAGCTTTTCTCATTAATTCAGTTTCAAATAAGTAATGTGTCTTTAAATAAACGTTTACGTGAATCCAACCGGGGCTGCACCTCATTAGATTGGTAGAAACCAAATGCACAATGCATGGCAACGTCATTAAAAATGTTACAAGGAGGTCAATTATATAGTGCTCGAGTTGTCCAAACGCACTTTTTATCGTTGGTCACATTCACCCATTCACACGCCGTTGGAGCCGGCTGCCATGCAAGGCACCTAGTCCATCTTTTAGGAGCAACTTTGGGCAATGTCTTGCTCAAGGACACTGCGGCATGATGCACAGCCGTGAATGTGACATAATGGAGCAACTCGATCAGGTATGTCAAACACATTTTAGTTCAGGGGCCACATACCGCCAAATATCATCTTGAGAAGGCTGGACGGTAAAATGGTGCCATTATAACCTTTAAATTGAAACTTTAACGGGCCGGTTTTGGCCCACGGGCCTTATGTTTGACATTCCTGAACTAGATGAATGGAGACACAGGGTGTAATCTCTGAGGTGTGGAAATAACTCGGCACAGTTTAGAACGAAAGCTATCGTGAGCTTCTTGCCCTTTGCAACAGCACATGGCATTTTGATTTTCATTTTCCGACCACACCTGCAGGAAACAAATACAGGTGGAGCCGCAGCCCGGGGCCGGTATGAGCTTCTGCCTGGTAACTTCCACTCACTCTATGTTTAAATAATCTCCACGTTGTCATCAGTTTGGTGTGGCAAGTGTTGGAGATGTGACTAAAGAATAGAAGTATGGCTGCACAATGTCAGATAATTGTGCGATAATATTGTCTCCCCCCCCGAGGAGGTTATGTTTTTTGCCGGGGTTTGTCTGTTTGTTTGCAGGATTACGCAAAAACTCCTGACGGGATCTTCCTTTTAAAAAATTCAGAAGATGTGTTTCCACCACACGTCGTGTTTTGCATTTAGTCCAAGTTCAGTTTTGGTCTCATGTGAGCAGAGCAGCTTCCTCCACAGGTTTGCTGTGTCTCCAACATGACTTGTGACAAACTGCAAACAAGACTTCTTCTGACTTTATTTTCACATTGGCTTTCTTCTTGCTATTATTTCATAAAGGCACGATTTATTGTGTGCAGAGAAGTAATGGGTGTCAATAACCAATTCTTCTTCAGAACCGGTTGGCAGGGTTTTAATCCCTTAGAACTGTTTGCCAAATTTTCAAATGCGTGCGTGGCAACGTCACGAGAGCCTGACAACAGGGCAACTTGCAAAGTGGATATTTCATTAAAGGGAGGAAATACGACCGATATGCAGAATGTGAATGCAGAATGTGTCCTCTGCTGTTGATACTGCGGGTTTCATTTCCAATTGAGCATCGATAAAGAACCGAATCCTTAAGCAGAATCAAAAATGGAATCTGAATCGTAAAAAATTGTATTAATTTCCATCCCTATGGGTGACTGTCAACTATAAAACTGCCAAGTTGTTGGAGAATGTGAGCTGGGAGTTATGTCACTCTGCAGGGAAACATTGATCCTGATGTCCATCTACTGAGCACGTGCAGAAGGAAGTATTTACTACGGTCCTTTAGGACAGGGGTCCCCAACTTTTTTTTGCGCCACGGACTGGTTTGATGTCAGACAATATTTTCACGGATTGGTCTCAGTCACAGAGTGTAACAACGCAGCTTTAACTGACGCACTTGAACCCAACACTCACGGCCGTCAGCATAGATATATATTGTTTATATCTAGAATCTGGCGGCATGAAGCCCGTCAACTCGTAAAAATCCATATGATAGCCTCAACGTTGTATCAGCCCCAGGGATTCAAAGCATATGAAAAAAGTCGCGGCTTATAGTCCGGAAATTACGTAAGTTATTTATTTTTTCTGTGCGGCCCGGTACCAAACGACCCGGTGGTCGGGGACCACTGCTTTAGTACATGTGCATGTAGCAGCCTTTAAAAAAAAAAAAGTTGCAGAGCCTTTTTAAAAAGTTCCATTTCCAGCGGGTCAGAGCACATTTGTGGCGTAAACAGACGCCCAAAAATCAAACTGCATTTTTCCGATTGCACTTGAAAACTTTCTGGTGTAAACGGAGCCTTGAGCGTCTCCACAACTTTCTCCCAGACCTGTCTGGATCGCTCCTTGGCCTTCACGATGACGTTTGTTCACAAACGTTCTCTAACCTGAGGCCTTCACAGAACAGCTGGATTTATAGAGCTCTGATTGCACACAGGTGGAATCTATTGAGGAAGGCAGTCTATTTTATTTTGGAGTGTGAGCACACTTGCCAGCCACTGTATTATGCAGGCATGACAATGATATCACCACAATGATACATTTACAATACAATGTGCCGAACTGATGGAAAATCCCCCTTTAAACTGATATGATAGTTCTGGGTTTTTCGGGGGGAGTGTCTTCACTCACGCCACACACTTGTCCTGGTGCCAGACTTATATAAAGGATCAGCACCTCTGCCAGTAGACTGGAACATAATCATCCGCAGTCCTGGTAGATGATTCCACGTTGGCACCTCCATCGACTCCACAAACTTTCTGCTTGTTTTCAACTCGCAGCCCACACACACACACACACACACACACACACACACACACACTTTCTCTCGCTCTCTCCTTTATTCCCCTCTCTATTCAGCGGACGGTTCACGGGGTGGGTGTTGGATTACGTTGGGGAAAGTGCTCGCTGTGGTATTCTCTCTTTTGTTCGGGGGTGGGGGGGGTCACACACTGAGCCGGGATGGCTCGCTCTCGTCTCCCGGAAGGTTTTCACCAGGTTCAGGAGGCTCGCAGTCAAAGCAATCCCAGACTTTTAAATCTCAACACAAAGTACGCGTTGTTCACGGCCACACATTGACCCGTCGATTAAGACCTGGCATGCGCTTATTACAGAGCGCTCTTTTGTTTTGTCTAATGAGCAGCTTGCTAGTTGTAATCATGGGGGGGGGGGTCTGATTTCTTAGTACATCTCTTGCAAAGAGGCAGAAAGCACAAGAAAAAAAAAAGAGGACTGACTCAGGATGAGAAGTCGGCACGGTTCAGGCCACCTTCATCCAGATTGGTGTCGTTTGTCCTCCGCGACCCGACTGGTTCAGCCCGAGAGACGCCTCACCGGTCGGCCAATGAGAGCGCGAGATGCTCCGATTTCCTCACATCTGATCACGATCAGACAAAGAAAACAAGACTGTTTTGTGGGTTTTCTGCAGCTTCATGCTGTGGCCTGAAACATCTGGTGTGTGTGCGTGTGTGTGTGTGTGTGTGTTGAGAACGAGAGGTCATCCTGCACAAACATCACTCTTCACCCAGAGAACAGTGAATGACTCCCTTCATTGGCCTCTGACTGAAGCATGTCACTGTGTTTGTGTGTTACAGAGTAATAATGTGCACACATTTGCACCGACTCTCCAAGGCTGAGAAAGTGAACCCAGTACTTTTTTTTTTTTTTTTTTTTTTTTTCTATCTAGTAGCTTTCAACTCCCTCATAAACCAGCTCCTCTGTGTCGGGTGTTTATGTAACACTTCCTCATGTGTGGCACTGTAGAAATGTAATTCAGTCCCCGTGTGAGAGGAGTACAGTAGGGCTGAACCGGGCGAGTAACCTCACACAACCTCTCTGCCTCGGGCGAGGGAGACACGTCATCAAGTGTTTGTTTTTTTTATCAGTGACCACGTGTGTCTCAGTTTTCAGATCAGAGAAATAATGAGTTTAAAATCGGAGGGAAAAACTTATTTTAGGCCGTTTCCATGTAGAAATGCAAACATTTTGATGCATTGTGTGTCTCTGAAAGCATGTGTGTGGTTTCATTACAAACACAAACAGCACTCACTAGTGGCCTGGCATGCCGACTGCAACATTTTCAGCTTCTTTTTTTTGCCATTTCTGTGTAAACATAGTTTTCAAGATGTCACCATAGAAATGCAAAATCTTTCTGAAACAGAAACGGTCACTCTTTCATTGCTAATTTTGTTTGTTTAGGTAGCTCAGCTCAATTATTATCATGTTTTATTTTTTTTTACAAAAAAAATTCTGTTTATTTTTTTTTTAGGTAACCAGGTTGGATACATAAACATTTACTGGTGATGGGAATTATTTAGTCAATTAAAAAGAAGAAAAAAAATGAAATCCATTTAATGTAAATAATAAAGATATTAAATTGAAATGAATCAAAAAAAAAAGACAGAAAAAAATAAATTTAGGTAATAGAGTAACAAAATTAAGAAAATTACTTCACAGAGAACAAAAAACATTCATAAGAGTTATAAAAATAAAAACAAGCTCCCAGGCAGAAGCAGCTCCCAGCTTTCACTTTAAGGAACCGATCTTCAGACTTATGTTACTCCGGAGGGAAACGTCTTTTAGAACATTTAATACTGTGAAAAGCAGCGAGCGAGTAACATGAGGAGAAGTGACACATTTAGCTCACAAGTTACTCAACCATTCAATTAGTCCACACATTCATCACATCAAAAAGTTGATTTATATCCACGTGAAGTTTCTTGCATGTGCAGAGCCTTCAGGTCATGTGGTGTCAGCTGGGGGTTGTACACCGTGTGTTTGCGTGTGTGCGTGCATGAGAGACACATGAAGCCCCTCAGGGGATGCCAGTCCCTTTAAGAAGCTGCACTCCGCGTTCTCCGTACATTTCTGGACATTGTGTGTATATTTGGCAGGGCATGAAGAAACCCTTCGACGAGGTCATCAAGGCCAACATCGGGGACGCGCACGCCATGGGCCAGCAGCCAATCACCTTCTTCAGACAGGTGGGTTCCCCAACCTGCCCCTCTAAACATAATCCCTCCTCTCTGGAATGTCTGCGTGAAGCCGGCTACAAACTGTGATTTTAGCAATCTTAATGGTTCACTGCTAACGGCACCGTGCGACACAAATCGAAATAACTTGGATGGCAACATGAAGCGTTGCCGTTTGGAAATTCAAGATGAAAACACCAGCTGAATCACAGCTGACGATGTGCATGAGTCGACCTGATTGCACAAGAATAAAACGTCACAAGAAGAATTCACGCAAAACTACTAGACTACAACTAGAGAAACATGAACGGCGCTCTCGCGCTGGTGGCTTTTATGTGTTTGGAGAGAAAAGTTTTCCTTTCCTTTCGCATGTTTTTGTTGATGTGTTTTTTTCCACTGTAGCCGCTAAGCTTCTGTTTGAGTGTGTACCGCAAAACCATGACAACGGCCATCCTCGAACCGGTCTTGAAATCGTGCGTGGCAATTGTAGGTTTCTGAAATAAACAGGTGTGGACGTGTTTTCTCCTGCATGTGCGTGGTGTTTTCAGGTCCTGGCTCTGTGCTCCTACCCTGAGCTCCTGAGTGACAACATGTTCCCCGAGGATGCTAAAAGTAGAGCGCGTCGCATTCTGCAGTCCTGCGGAGGACACAGCATGGGTGAGGTTCTTCAGCCTTTTTCCACACGCTCCTTATCGCCTACTTCATCTTCCTAATGCGGCGGCGGCGTTGGTCTCCCTCACAGGATCGTACAGCGCCAGCCAGGGCATCAACTCGGTGAGGGAGGACGTCGCTCGCTACATCCAGCGGCGGGACGGGGGCGTGCCCTGCGACCCCAATGACATTTACCTGACCGCCGGGGCCAGCGACGGCATCATGGTACGACCCGGCTGCACCTGATCTTGCTCCACTGCGGCACAGATCAACTTACAACCTCACGTCCAGTGTTGAAACGAGGATAATTTTCTATTAAAAACACAAATCATCTTTTTAAACTTGATCCCCAGGAGAGCTGCACAGTGCTTCACTAAGTTTGGTGTTGTAATATTTTACATTCCTTATGTAAATATATTCAAAAGACAGATTGAAGTGCAATGAATAGTTCACATGCAATGCGCAGTCATTTTCTGCTATAATAAGTTATTCTTTTAAAATGTATAGAACAATTTCTAATGTATTATTTATGTATATGAAAAGCATAAAGAATATATAATAGTATATTAATTATTTTATTCAATCTCAGAATTTGTGACACACACACACACACGAAAATAATTATTTTTAAAACACATTTGTGCGTGTGGGGGGGAAAAAAGGTCGGAGCAGTTTCAGTAGTGTGTTTACACTTTCAGTGCTCGGACTCTTAGAATTTATTGTTTTAAATGGCACAAAAGTCAGTTTTTCTTGTAGAATGTTTCTGGTAGGAAATACAGATGTCCATACAAATTTGAGTCAAGTCAAAGCACTGTTCAAAAAATTCAAAAGAACTCTGGCAAGCATAAATACATTTTTCACCATCGACTGTTTGTATTCATCTCCAGTCTTATCCTTATTGCGATCCTCCACATCGTTATCCCACGTTTACCTGACGTCACACAGCATCAAATCCCAGAAATATTCCAACATTGGTAGAATAATTCGGAAGAAATATGTCCACTGGCTTCATAGTTGACACCCCTGATCTACAAGACGCGTGACGAGGTTTTCCAGATTAACGTTAGAAAGTAAAGTCGAAACTGGAGCTTAATAAACAGGCCACATTCTCTGCAGCATTCTGCTCAGTTATTAACATAATGTCTTACTTTCATCTGTTTTTAATGTTTAATTTCAGGGCCACTTGGCATCTGATCAGTAAAATTATAGTATGATATCTGATATATTCCCACTTTTTACTCCTGTTTTAGAGCAGAAAAGTGGGATTACAGACAGAAAGCCGTAATATTTCTACACTTTTTACACAATATGTGTTGAAATGTGTATTGTATTAATTTTGCAATCAGGTTTCTATGTAAACAAATCTTATCAGAAGCCAAAAACTCAAGCTCACTGCCTTTGGAGGTAAGAGTTTGGCCCTCAGA
>OMNM01029027.1:13290-25416 GCA_900302745.1 Parablennius parvicornis | reverse complement strand
AAATGTTACACCACAGCCTGGTAACATTGGCTATGTTTTTTATTATTGCATAGCAAACATTTTAAATGTTTTTGCTTCCTGTACCCCCTGTCAGTTGATTTACACTAATATTCAAGGTTCTTCTGTAGCAGCACCGTGTTGTCATACAGTGACATCTAGTGGTCCAACATGGTGTGTACCAGTGTGTATGTGTTCCATGACCAGCCAATTAACAAAAAAAAAACAAAAAAAAAGCTATAGTCCAGAAAATACGGTAAATCTACAAATTCAGTTGTAAAATTGTGTTTTAATGAAATAAAGAATGTGGAACTTCAGTTATATAACAGGACTTCTTCTGAGGATGGCTTCTCAAACTCTTTAGATGTTGTGGACGAAGGGAAAATGATTATTTTTTTGAACCAACACAGCTTTATTAGTAAAGAACATTTAAGCAACAAGAAATTCAAAGTGCTTTACATTGCAGCAGCTTTTTGGATCAGTTTAACTCAACAACAGATGTTTGTTTTTGTTGTTTTTCCTTGTATGTCTTTATGAAAGGTGATGGTTTAAATTTACCGGATTTATTCTAATATCCTGAAGGAATTTTTTGCCATTTTGGTTAAAAAAGACCAAATTTAGAAGCTTTTAGTATCTGACTCAGATTGCATAGTATTTTCAATGAATGAATATAACGACTTGCTAGAAACTTGTCCGTATGAACGTTTTGCTTCTTCCCCCCCCCTCAGGATGACCATCTTACCTCCAAAAGAGAAGCTGCAGATCCTCCTGAACAACGTCAAGGAGTTTCACCGCAGATTCACGCAGCAGTACTCTTAAAGGGAGGAGCTCTTCCTCCTCCACCACCACACGGAAAAGTATCAGCCAATCAGAACCGTGCCTTCTCCGCGGCGGTCTCCTGGACGACGGAGGACTTCTCAACCGCGGGGGCGCCGCTTTTTTAGTGCTGGAACACCAAACCAACCAGGACTGAAGTGTGAAGAATTAAAAACAAAAAAAAAAACCAACCTCCCAGACAGTTTCTAAGCAAAAACGATTTCCTCTGATATCTGTGCTGGTTACCTCCCAGAGGATGTATATACTGTAGGTTCGTGAACTGTAGCTTAGCTTAGCTTCGCGGTGTAAATGAAGGAAAACCGAGCGATGCTGTTAATTAATTGCGAGTACGTGTATAAGTCGTCGAAACATTGCATTCCTTAAGGCTGTACTTGACGGGAGCGAGCTCTGAAGACACGAGTGCATGAGGATCAAGTTTAGAGGATTTTTTGTAGTTAAAATTAAGCGTATCTGTCACTGCTTGGAACGGCTTTTCGGAGGTTTAAACTGAATAATAACAAATCTTTTGTGACTCCAGGAAACCGCACGATTCCACTGCTGACTGAACCTGACTAAACATGAACGACACTAAACTGCAAAATGACTCATTGCACCACACTGTGGTCTAAAGTGGTACTACACGGATATATTGTCTTAAGCCAGTTGACATTATATCAGTTTAGTCAATTTTCTGTAAGATATTCAAGGTGATTTCTTAATTGTACATCAGTTTAGCAATATGAACATAACGTAAAAAGTTTTTTTTTGTAGTAGTAGTTTAACTTTAATAGCCTTTTTCTCATAATTTTAACTTAAAAATCCAACAACCAAAAAATGGTCAAAAATAAAGTTTTTTGTAAATTAATCTTTCTCGTATTTCTTTTTACTGTTCATGTCTTGTAATACCACATTTCGCCACCAGACGGTGTATAGAGACCTTGCATCTAGTCGGTCCTCAGATTTACTACATTTAATCAAACTCTTCTAAAGTGCTATATGCTCATATCCTACAAATAAAGAAACCAGCATTGAAACACGCACACACATAGAAGGTGCAAACTCCTCCCATGACATGACATGCATGGTTCGTGAAAGGGGATTAAAGGAAAATACTAGAATCATACATAGGAAAATGTTTTATTCGTGAATACTGAAAGAAAAAAAAAAGTTGCTAATGTATTGGCATAATCTTGATATTCCATGTTCCTGAATGCACGAAATCAAAGCTAATTTGATTATTATAGTGTGTCTCCATTACATGTACCACCAGTTTATTGGGGGAAAAAAATTGCTTGTCTTAATGAAATAAATTACAGTGTAACCCATCACCAATTCATTTAAAAAAAGAAAAAGACATCAACTCGAACCCCCGTGTTCCTCCTGAATACTGCGCTCCACCCTACATTTCGGAGTAAATTTTGAGTTATTGCACAGAAATTGTACCGAGTGAGGCGTCGGCTGTTAGAAGTGAAACTGTCACGTCTGATAATCTTATTCAGTCGTTTCCGGCTCAAACAGCCGAAGATGTTCGACAGCACAACTACTGTTATTGCCTCCATTAATCTGTCATCTATTTTATCGCCTAGTTTGCAGTTTCCGAGCGAGTTGGGATGATGGATGGTGCCGCAGGTTTTTTGAAGTGTGTGTGTGTGTGTGTGTGTGTGGCAGGAAGGGAGTGAAAGTGTGTGTTTTAAAGTGAAGCTTGTAGTTTTTGAAGGGGTTTTCTGCTCTCTTCGTCTCAGCTCCGCAGCGGCTGTCAGCTTTAATTATCTTTGACGAAGGGCCTCCTGAATCCTAATTATAGTGAGCTTTGTGTCTTCCTGGAGCCCTTCACCGTTCACTCCAGCTGCTTGACGCACTCACACGTTCCACTGCTCCTCGCCCCAAATTAATTGGGTGCGTTTGCGGTTTTTCCTCTCATCTCCTGACATCTTTCTGGAATCAAAGGTCATCATTATTCGGGTTGTGGGTGTAGGGCGACGGAGCGACAGTCGGACATCAGCGCTGTCACGCGGCCATCCCGGACTGTGACAGCGGCCGGTCTTTATCCGCTCTGCATGCGGTCTCTAACAAGAACGAGGGCGCCAATGGCCAAAGAAGCACCTTGTGATGTTTGTGAAGTGACAGTCTCGCCGTGTTCATTATTCAGCGTGATGACCGAGAGATTTGTGTCTTTACTTTGGCATTTAGTGTGGAAACAAAAGGTGAGCTTCCAGAAAATGTCACAAAAATGCACCTTAGGGAGATTCAACGTTTTAGCTTATAATTAGCTTTTTGATTCAGAGGTAAAATGTGTGGTACATTTTCTCAAAAATAAATGAAAAACAATCTTGAAAGTGAAACTGCATGCTAATCAAGCAGCTTGTAATAACACTTTGTACCACAAGAGGGCGTAGTTAGAGAACCCCTCGAGCATTTAGTCTGTTCTCAGACCAACCAGTGAGGTGAGAACCAATCACGTTTTTTACACAATCAAATCCGGCATCTGTTAGCATTTAGCATAGAAATAAGATGTGTCAGAAAGTCATTCAAGAGATTAAATAACTGATCTAACATAGTCTTCTGTAATCTAATGATATATATTTGTTTAACTGCATCAAAAGTCACATACATCCAAAAAAAAAGGGAGACAAAAACTGTTTAAAGGTTCTAGCATACCAAACATGTTGTAATGCCACTGTATACCACAAGATGGTGCAGTGAGTGAGCCAATTAACTAAAAATGAGTGCTCATCAACATTAAGCTGCAACTGGATGGACAAATGTAGCATGCTTTTATTTTGTTATTATTTTGCTGATTGTCTGAGCTTTTTATTTGATAAGTTTTTACTTGGCAGGTATATAGCGTTGTTATTCAGGGTGGGTTCATAATTAACATTTACTTGAAGATATATGTGATTTATTGGTTAAATGTTTAAAAGAATAACAGCATGTGACAGAAGAGCATCAAAACAACAGTGAAGAATCTCAGAGTTGTCTATATTGTACTGAAGTTAGAAAAAAAAACCGACAAGGCATAGATGTGTACAGTCTTAATACCACTTTCTACCACAAGATGGTGTGATGAGCGATTGAGATTAACATGAAACATTTAGTGAACCAAATCACAGGAACTCACTAATGCATCAATAACGAAAAATTCCTTCTCGAAAGCAATTTCAGGTTTATATCACTCACATCTATCATGGAAATAAAATGTGAATTTGCATAAATGTCATGAAAACACACTTAAAAAATATGATATTAAGTATCTGACTTTTAAAGGTACAATGTGTATTATGTTTAGTTTTAATGCACCAAATATAATGCAAACTCAAAGAAAAAGGAACAGAACAGCCATGAAGTCATTGCTGAGCTACCAGCATGGGGCCTTTATTGTTACCCGTAGTTAAAAAACATAAGAAAGTGGCACAGTCTTGCAATACAACTTTTTACCACAAGATGGTGTGAACAGTGAGTCTGTCCTCGATCCAACACTACTGATCGGTGGTAAGTAACGTCACTGCATCCAGTCTAAGCTCAAATCTAAAATATTACTAAATGCAGTGAGTCATAAAGCATAGAAATGTGTTCACAATAAAATGCCATATATTTAATGGCACTGTGTGTGTTGAATGTAGGAAATTACAGGAATGCACAAAATTGCTTATCCTTGGGAAAAAAAAAGAACTGTGACTTTTTCCCCACACCTGCCGGAAAATTACTAGCTATCTCTATTGTAGCTATCTCTAAAATAGCTCCAAATGTGTTTGTATATATATTTTTTTACTTTCGGATGGAGGTATTGGCTCTTTCACTATGGGTGCCATGAAGGCCAGTTTGCTGCAGGAAATGAGATAATGCTACTCAACAGAACAAGTCAACTTCTGTGGCTGGAACATTGACAGTATTTCTTAGTGCTTCTGTTAGAAAAGTGTTTCTACTTCACCTGTGTTGCACCCAGCTCAGATTAGTTTCACACAAAATGTGTGCAGAACAAGAGCAGAACCTTGAATTTGTTTTATTGCCACATAAGCAGATGAAAACATTTCTCCAATCTGCAGGAGGACAAGTGAGGATGTTGCCTCTGAGACATCTTCCGGTCACTTCTATTAACTCATGTAATGTAGAAAAATTCAGGGAAAACATAACGAGCGGGAAGATTTCAGAGTCATGGTTGTGGGAGACTTGTGTTTTGGGCTTGAATCACTAAATCTGTTAAGGGAGTCATCACCTGGTAAGTCAGTTCTTAAAATTCTGACCCTTTTTCATACCACAACCTCACGAGATGCAGGATTTTGACTGGTTCGGATGTTAGGTGAGTGTTGATCGGCCGCAGGAACTGTCAATCATGGAAAGCGATAGCACAGTGGTAGCATTGCAGTTTTTGCTCACACAAAAAAATAAAAAGCGATCGTGGAGCCGTTTACAAGCATCCAAACTTACGCAGCACAACCCAGAGATTTAAAATGAAATTCAGGGTAATTCGTGAATCACATGGGGTTAAAAGTTCATACTAGTCCCATTAGCGGTTAGCGGCTAACTACTAGCAGCTAAATTTAACAGATGTGGGTTTAAGATTTTAACTTCTTGCGTTAACGAGAATACGGGAGCACAATAATTCTGTTTTTAACAAAGAGCCCAAACAAAAAAACTCTCAAACTCTAGATTTTCTGGGAAGTTGAAATCAGAGTTGAGGTTTTCCGATTCCGTCCTTCAGTGGTTTTCCTCATACATTAAAGGAAGAACTTTCAATGGGTGTTCCAGGGCTCTGTCCTGGGACCTGTTTTGTTTCTATTGTATCTCTTGTCTCTTGGTCGTCTCATTGGTGGTTTTAAAAACGTTTCCTCCCACTTATACGCCGATGACATCCAGTTGTATTTCTCCTTCAATTACTCAGAGTTTCATGTCTTGTCCATGTTTTTGGAATATTCATTCCTTCATTAAAAATGGGTTTTATTCAAATTACCTCCAGATTAACGCTGACAAAATTGAAACTCTGATCATTGGCCCTGCTAATACGATTCCCCCTCATCAAAAACCACCTTGGCGCTCTGGGCTCGTCTTTTAGAACCTGCCTCAGAAACCTTTGTTACTGTAAGTTTGACCAGGGCATGTCTTTGAAGGGCTACTCCCGACAGCTGACCAAAAATTCCTTTTACCACCTGAGAAATATCTCTAAAGTGAGGAGGATGCTGAAAAAACCAGACCTTGAAATGATTTTTGACGGGATCACCCAAAACAGCCCACATCACCCCCATTGTGTCAACTCTTCATTGACTTCCGGTCAAATTTGAGATTGACTTTAAAACTCTAATTGTTACTTTCCGCTTGTGAAAAGCACTTTATAAATAAACTTTAATTACAACATCAATATACAGGTTTCAACAAGGAAAACATGATATTACATGGTGATCACTCCCTCACAAAAAGACAGTAAATTGCACCCCTGCAAATTTTGTCGTGCAAACAATGCCTTCGCTATTATGGATTTTTTTTTTTGTGACATTTTCTGAGAAACAATAAAAATATCTCGCCGACTGAAGTTGATGCAAATTTATCTAACTATGCTATCGTCAAAAGCATTGAAAAAAAATAACCTTCACTGTCATCTAACACACCATGTAGTTTTACCGTCACTCTCTATGCGATATATGACCTTATACGAAAACTACAGCTTTACAAAATGAATCCATTCTTCAACCTGATTATAAATAAACAACGTATGTCTTTGTTGTGTGTTCAGTTTCTTTGTTAAAAGAAATACAAATGGTGGAAATGTTGCTGTGTGTTCAGTCAGGCACAACCATCAGCATCAATCAACTCCTGCATTGTTTTGTCGGTGGCGACGCAGCCGTCCCTGACTGCGACTGCGGTCGGTCTTTATCCGCTCTGCACGCGGCCTCGAAACAAGAGCGAGGGCGCCAGTGGGCAACGATTGCTTTCGCAATCACTTCATCCAGCACAATATGATTTTGGCGGAGTTGTGGCGTAATTGCAGATTTCTGTGAAAGGAGATTTTAAGCTTCTCTCCGTTCGCGGGTTCACTGAATGTGAGTTGATTCTTGTTACAATGAGAGGAGGTGAGAGTCCTCCTCCTCATAACGCTCTTGTTTTCTCCCTGAGAATCTTTTTTTAGACTTACAGTGATAACAACAGTGACCTGAAGCTAAACGAAGAGAATGTGTGATAATGAAAATACGATTTCCTACAGATTTAATCTGGTTTGGTAAATTGAATGGAAAAAAAAAAAAAAGGATTCCACACTCAGCTGAGCTCAAAGTTAGAAAACTGCTCTATGCGGTGGTTTTATGTAAAAGCACTTTTTAGCACTTGTTTTAAAAAAAAGTGCTATACAAATAAAGTTAATATTATGTTCAACTATGTACAAAGTAAATTATGTTCAATAGTGCGATCAAAATTCTTCCGATTCCGATTTAACTTACACTGATGGTTCTGAACTCAAGTCTCTATCGTAATAAATAACTCATTTGAAAAACATAAACCCAATAACACAGCTTTTTTCTAATTAATTATCATTTCATAATATCTTAGTATTTGGTCCATTTTTTCAATTCAAATTAATTTTAGAAAAATGTATCAATACAAGGACTTACATATGTTAATATAAATTAAATCATTATTAAATCATATATCTTTAAAATAAAAGTTCTGGTCATAATTTTAGCTTTAATATTAGCCCACAGCTACCTGTTAGCATGGAGTTGATATCAAAAACTTGAATTGCTTTGCAGAAAAGCAAAAACATCTCCTTTCCATTGACAATAAATTCAGTTCTCAAAATATGTTTTGATATAAAAATTAATAGTTCTAATTTGCAGTCATTGTAATATTTTTCTTCATTTTGCTTAATGAGCAACTCTGAAGGTTTCCCTTTGTTTTTGTGCAAAAATGTATAAATGTTACATCATGAAAATTTAATTTTTTTTTTTTTAAAGATTACTAGAATTCTCTACATTGTGCTATGTGATTATGCCAGATAAATGTAAATGTGAGCTTCTTGTTGTCTTGACTCATAACGCCATCTTGTGGTGCAAAAGTGTATTACAAGAACTGACGGTCTGGCTAGCTAGCTTTGACTAAACTAATAAGAAAAGAAGCACCAGCGTGTAGAAAATAAAAAATGTTTTCATGCTGAATAGCTTATTACAGTAACAAGTTTTTAATAATACAGATTATTAATAACTTGTTTCGTTAGGACATTGTGATTTGAATTATGAAATATTCTTTGATGAGTTTACTGTTCACAATCTAATTAGAATAAAGAAATATTAAAAAAGAATTACAAATTTCAATATAAACAAGCAGTTAAAATATCTGCAATATTTGCAAGTTTATGAAATAATCTGAATGCCATCATGTGTTATTGATACTTCAGTTTATTATCAGATGCTTTTAGAATATTTTATAAAAGACTTTTACATCCCGAGGATGAAGGTCATGATACCCTTCCCGGTTTTTTCCCTAATCTCTAGAAAAAGGAGCAGCATTGAGGGGCAATCCGCCGGTTGACACGACACACTGAAGTGCAGATTTGCTGGGAGAGAAAAACATAAAAAGGGGTGAAAACAGAGAGAGGGACGGGGTGATGCAGAGATTGGGTGATAAATCTTGTTCTGATCAGGTTTCTCTGGTGTCCCTTGCACCTCAGTCTCTTTCTTGGGGTAATTAATCAATCCCAGACTGGGGCCATTGATCGGCCTCTTGTAGCCCTCGGTATGTTTACACTCCTCGATTGTATTTGCCACTAAGCCCCTCGCTGCCGCTCAATCTCATCGGCAGAAAATGTGACACTCCGCCCTCTGATGCCATCAGAGAAACAAAGCATCGATTGACATCTTGTGAAAATCAATTCCCTCCCCCCTCCCCTGGTTGTTGTTGCAAGAGGGATTTGGTTTTATCATAATCCTCGCCTGTAATCCTGTATTCCAGGATACATAAAGTTTTAACTGTGGAGGAGGAAAGTGACTTTACAGTGACAGTAGAAAGTTGGAAATCTACAGGTTTAGAGTAACAAAAAGTGGTGGAGTTCATGATACATCCACAATTTATTTTTTTTTAGTAATTTCTACAGCTAAGTGCAAATTTTTTGCAATAATTTCATTTAATGTCATTTCTATACAGAAAGATCTGGTGGGAGGTCTAGGACTAACAGAAATGTTTGTATGATTGGGATAAATTCACGTCTGGATACATAATCGTGAAAGTTTAGATTTTAGATTAGTCAATAATGTGATCTGAAATAGTCACACTGCACCGTTTTTAGTTTAGAGGTCATTTCAAGCTGATCTCCCTCATACTGATTAAAACAGTTGAGCCAAAACAAAGAAATTATTGTGTAATATGATACAACAAAACAATGGTATACTGTATTTTCAACAATTGATTCATTTGCATAAAATCATCTCATCATTTTGATCTAATTCAATCAGCGACATAACATACAGATACCTGCAAATTCATCCCAAAAATGTGAATACTTCTTGAAACGTCTGACAATTGATGCAATTTTGCTTTGTGTAACTTCTTATTTTCTACTTCTGCAACCAATGTAATGTTTGTAGACATTATATTGAAACTGTTCACTTCCCAGAGACAAAGTGATGTAGTTTATGTGAGTACAATGTGCTGAACTGACATAGAATATTTGAAAATATTTCAAAAAAGGAGATTCTATTCTTTCATTTGTTTTGAGTGTGTACAATATACAAAATCAATTTCCCTTGATTAAAAACAATGAAATTTAACAAATACATGTTTTTTAATAGCCTTTTCTACATAATTAGAAAATATTCCAAAACAAACAAACAAAAAAATAAGAAGACGATGATTATCTCAATTTTTAACATTTTTCTGAATGAACTAATGGACATTATGAATGTCCATAATAACATGTAAGATGCTTTATTATTTATTTGTAATACTTCAGAATCATTATATGTGACATTATTCAGTCAATTACTGTAGAACATACTGTATTTCACCATTTCTAGTTTAAAGTTTTTATTGTATTATTGCGTAATAATACTTTCTGTTAGATGCCAAACAAAGCACAACAAATAAGTTATATTGCGCAAATCTGTCCCTGTTGTGGTAATTTATCGCAGCATTTTCATCAAATTATCACAATATGGAGTAATTCAGACAGTTTGTATTGTCCCTGGGACTAATAAACTATTTTAATATTTTTCTTTCCGCCGTATTTATGTTGTTTTCTTTGCCTGTGTCGTGATTTCCCTGTCGTACTTCCACTCTGAATGCTTCATTGCTGAGCTGGAGGCATGCGGTTGTGGCCCGAAGAGCTACTTAACAAGAATATATCTCAGATGCAAACACACTCCGCTTGTCAAATCCAAACATTCAAACAGTTCAGGTGAACTTTGAGGGCACTTCTGCCCTCAGTCTGGACTGCAGGTTCTGTCCTGTCTGCCAGGAAAAACAACCAAAATAGCTAATAATGCTTTCAATGTACAATACTCTATTTTATTAGATTTGAGGTAGAACACAGAATAGAACTGTTGACAGGAGTTTACACTATATGTTTTAGCTCATGCATGAATGGAAAATTCAGGTAATAGCACATTTGTGCTTTAGGTGGCAGTATTGAGTTATTGCGACATCTAAGAGCCAGTTTACGAGACAATTTTTTCCCGATGAAAGCAGAAAAGTTTCATTGCGTTTTAGGAGTCTGTTTACACGACAACGGCGCTCGGAGCCACTGAAAATGTCACTTTTTTGAAAACACTCCGACTCTGTCTACATCAGGGGTGGGCAAACTTTTTTGGTTCAGGGGACACACTGATTTTTTAAGATGTGACAGACGTGCGGGGCAAGCTCCAGATACATATCAAACATAAACATAATAAATTATAGAGTTAATACCTACATTCACTTTTGGAGGGAACAGTGTTGTTGATCACCCTTTTCTGCCAGTGCATTGAAGTCCGAGGCTACTCTGAGAACACATCTGAGGTGTTCACTTCCGTATATTTTCAGCTACTTTGGCAGTTTTACTTCTTTAGGCATTTTAGATGTTTTAGCTTTCACTTTTAGTATAATGAGTAGCATTGAATAACCATTTGTCCCTGATTTACGACATTCCCGATTAAAAGCTATTCCTGAAAATGTCACAGATTTTGTTATTGAATGGGAGTGAAATTAAGTTGCGCTCACACTCCAGTTATTACAGTAACTAATCTTTACAGCACTCCGTAATCAGTTATGTTAATCAGTTATTACAATAACTGGTTATTATAGTGACCAGCTATTATGGCAACCAGATATTGGGGTAACCCGATAATCTTTTATTTAGTTTAGTTATTACAGTAATAATTTGTGATGATAATGAGTTATCCTGGTAGCGGGTTGTTTCGATAATGGGTTATTCCAGTAACCAGTTATTGCAATAATCAGTTATTACTGTAACCATTTATCACCATAACCAGTTAAAGTAACGTGCTCCCATTGCCGTTAGAATGCAGCAGCGCACCAGGACATAAAACAAGTAGACTTGTGTTGATTACACATTTTTGTTCGTGAACGAACATATATACAAAAATAAAAGTTGTCTCTAATACTTCTTTCACAAAGATAATATTACGGTAATTGACTTTTAGCCATTAAGCTGAAAATGTATCGACATTTCTCCAGTCCCTCACCATTTAATCTGAACTCTTGCTGCTGCTCTGTTTTCTATTCTTCATATTTCATACTTTTTAGTTTAAATTCTTATTCCTAGCTTTTATTAATTTGGTGACATTTTGCTTGCTCTCTCGGACTAATACAGTTGTTATGGAGTTTTCTCATACCTCACCGATAGGGATTGAAAATACCTGCATCGGTTCTGTTAATGTAACGTTCTGATTGCATTGTGAGGCCTCCACCATGTTAATGAATGTGTTCCGCCCCCCGCAGATGAGTGTGCCGGAGACTTTGAATGGTCTCAGTGTTGTGTGATTACGCTCTGCCTCCCGTGGGAGGATCGCGTCTTTAACCAGACCCAGGCCTTCAGAGGCGAGTCCACACAAGGACGCCCGCCGGGCGCACGGACCACACTCCCTCCCACTCTGCAGATACGAGCAGCTGGAGGCAAATAATGAGAGCAAACAACACAATCACACCTTAATTTTTCTTTTTTTCCCCCCTTCAACCTGAATGAAAAGCTCCTCTCCATCTTAAATACAGCACAGGAGCAGCTTTGAATGGGCGGTGTGGTAGCACACTGTGATATCCCCCCCTGCTGGGCTGAGACAGCCTTTTTATTATATATGTCTTTTTTTTTTTTTTTTTTTTTCTTTGGGAAAAAAAAAAAAA
>OMNM01028993.1:1058-18375 GCA_900302745.1 Parablennius parvicornis | reverse complement strand
GTGCAAGCGTGTGTCCTCTGTGTGTGCTGCACAGTCCAGACAGAAACATGGAGTTAAGTGGTGACTGTGAAATTGCTTGAAAGTGTGAATGACAGTTTGTGTTAGATTTAAACTTTTTAAAAGTGAAAGAAATCTGTTTGCAAGAAAAACAAATCAGTACAAGTGAGAACATTTTGATTTTAATTTCACTCCCTTTAATTTCACTTGAATTGACATACACTGATGTGAAATGATTTTAAATGACGAGAGGTGGAAATGCTTAAAAAACTAAAAGGACTCTGGTTTCACACCAAGACAAGAAACATCACTATAAATACCCAGGTCTTCAAAAACAACATGACCAAAGTATTTTATTTTCATTTCAGTTTTACTGCCGTGATGCAGCACAACGGGCTTCACCTTCAGTCAAAGCTGGAACGCGGGCTTATTATGAAGGGATGTGTGAGATTTTGGGATAGGATGCTCTACTATCGTCTTAATCTGCTCATCCCGCTGTAGGAAACCAAGCCCACACCTGCCCACGTAATCTGTATTATCACTCTATTAACCACAAGCGCTGGTGTGAGGGTGGGATTGTGTGTGATTATCATTGTTTTAAGTTAAGGCTAGGGTTAAGGTTAGGTATTAAGCTGTGTTGACAAGACCACTGCACAAACTTTCATTAATTTTAGTATGTCACAGGAGATGAACTCAGAAGGAGGAAGAGGAAGGAAAGGGGGGGCAAAGCAGGATGGTAGTCTCAACGCAAATATTTGTTATTCTGTTCTCTGTCCATTCAAAACATATCTGTGTGCTTAGCCTCTATCTTAATCATCACACACCTGCCAAACCCGACAGCTGAATACAAGTGTACGTGCCTCAGCAAGGACGAGCTCACTCCTCTTTTATTATCTGGAGACCCGGTGCCATTAACAAACCGCAGGCCTCAGGTTGGTATTCGGGGGCTTATCGGGAGTTTAGACAGTGGTTAACCAAACATTCCCCACTCTGCCGCCATTTCCTGCAAACACGACCTTAATGACAGGGTAGGCCGAGTCTCTGAGGACAAACAGCGGCAGCTTCACAATTGTTGTGCGCCCACAAGTTGTGACAAAGACATCATCTTTATTAAAGTGTTTATATCTACAGAGACGTTGTTGTAGTTAATGTGAGATACAGACCAATGTCATCTTGAGTGGGCCGGACTGGTAATATAGTGCCACAATAATAACTTTTCCATTTTAACTTTGAATGAATGAATGAATGAATGAATGAATGAATGAATGAATGAATGAATGAATGAATGAATGAATGAATGAATGAATGAATGAATGAATGAATGAATGAATGGTCGCTAGCATCTTAGCTCATGTTGACGCTAACTAGTTAGGTCAGGCAGCTACATCACTGGGTGAAACACTGAGCCGGGAGCAAAAGATAAAAGTTGGTAAAAATACATGCATACAAACTAATAAATAAACAAATACATACATGCAGATGAACATCTCAGCTACCAGGTTAGGAGGAGGCGGCAAGGCTTTCTGGGAGATGTTGTTGTGCTATTATTATGAGAACATTTCAAAGGAAATTTAGTATGATGAAATGAAAAGACATAAATGGGACCATTTTGTCAGACTTATTTGGAAACAGTTTGCTATGATCATCCCAAAATCTAATCGATTGGTCCATGGATGATGACAAATCATCCCTGAAAATTTCCTGCAATTCGTGTGAGTTGTTCTTGCGAAACGTTGGTTAAAATACATACATACATACATTCATACATACATAGATCAGGAATCTCTCACATGATATTAAATCCTCCAAGTTGTTGTAGTTAGAGCAGCTCATGTCTCACACGAGGGGAGGATTACTCAATGCACTCGTGTTGCACCGAGAGCCGAAGCCGGGGGGTTTCAGGTGTAAACGGGACGGTCTGTTCCAACCTGCCCCGTGGCCCTCCGTCTCCAGACACAGTCTGGTGGGAGGACGGGTTTCGGTTGACAAGTCTGAGCGAAAGTGGAGGAAAAGGAGGTGTGTGAACAGGGTATAGTTGCCCTCGTGTCGGGAGTGTTTGAACACCGCGCTGAGCGTGCGTGTGTGTGTGTGTGTGTGTGGGTGGTTACACTCATTTCTGTTATTTGACCACTTCTGTTACTTGACCACTGCTTTTCAAGGAGGACTCCCATTTTCATTTACACTGAGGATTTGAGGTCTATTGTAGAACTCCAGCATATCACATAACTCCAGGCAGTTCAGTTTGTTCTGCTGCTTATTCCTTCATCACCGAACATGTTGACAGTGAGTTCTTTGACATTGCATATCAGGGACGGATGCACGAGGTCCTAGAGGGCCAAACTCCTGCATGTTTTCAGTGTGTCCAACTCCAATGCTGGAGTTTCAGAAATGTGTCATCATGAAGATTTTCAGAAAACCTGATAATTCTTAGCTATTACTGATAACTAATCGCTATTTATTGCAGTCAGGTGTGTTGTTTCCCTTCAGGAACCAGGAACAGATTCACTGCTCAATTCTCATGATTTTAATACATTACTCCTTGTATTCATTCTAATTTTGCACTATTCTAAATGCATTTTGATTAGCTTCATTTTATAATTTTTACTTTTTAAATTGCCTTTCTTTTATTTTCTTAACATGTTGTTTATTTCTATGATTTGAATGAAATTTATGTTTTTTGCCTTTATGAATCACTTTGAATTGCCTTGTGTGCAAACGGTGCTTTACAAATAAACCTACCCTGCTTCGTCTTGCCTGGGTGTCCCAGCACCTAAAAGATTTCCCAATGGAGTCTTCCAAAGACAACTAAATATGAGATACTGAACACCTATACTTGTAATCAGATTTTTTTTTTTTACATATTTCTAGCTGTTAACTACAAGTCTTATAGCTTTAACATTTTGTGGCACTGCTTTCTATGCAAATATCACAATTATTTATACTAAAATCTGCTGTACTGTAAAACTGTTCCATTCAAACAGGCAAAAACAGGGGACTTTAAAAAAGAAAAAAAAGAAATCTGCATTTTCTCAGATGTAAGTCAAATTTTGACAAACTTAGAGTTCTCTGGTGCAGGTTATCAACAAACCGATGTTTCACTTTTATTGAACACACTTACTATTATGAAGAAAATAAATTGTGCATTTCGATTTGTGTTTCATTTAGAATCCCTCATCTTCATCCACCCTTTTCTATCTTCTATCTCATCTAATAATACCATTACATTTTTATTTGAACTCCCCATGCCTGGGATATAATGACGCAAATCTTCTCAAATCCAGGAAAACATTAATATCGACTTTTTCAGCTTATTTCACACCAAAGTGGTGATTTCTTGACAGAAACAAGGTACACGTGTGAAAATAGATGTTTTTAGTGACAAAAGTTGTATTCTTCATTCTCTTAGGTTTGCAGGTGAAGCTTAATAGCAGAGCATCAGCGTCTTCAAAGTTTTCCAGACGTTTCCAAGAGATACAATCGATTGTTAGTTAATTGTCCCATAGCGCCTCCTAGTGAATAAAGGTTAACCTGCCTGTACTCCTGTAATATAAAGAGGTTTTTAATTTGTAGAAAGTTGAAATACAAGAGGTATTTTTACTTTTCTCCATGGACAGACATATATATGATGTATTTGGGAGTGCTCGTCTAATAACCTTGTTAATAAGCTAACGTACAACATTAAAAAAAAAAAAACGCACATTAAAAAGACGTGCAAATCGACTTATAAAAATAAGCCCATTGGTTTTCTTTCCTCTCCTTCATTTCGTTTTTCTTTTCTTTTTTCCGGACATGCTCAGGAATCAAATATCAAAGTCAACAGTGTGTACCAATAAACTAAAGTTATCTCACCAAGTAAACAGTGAAAAAAGTACAATACAACAATATAATCAGGTTGCGAGTGCAAAAAGGGGTGGGAAGAAGTATAACTTCTTCAATCCCACTCCTTTCCCATTGATAATATAATTAATTAATTTTTACAGATTAGAGCTGTGGATCTGATAAAAAGCTGTAAATAAATGACTTTTTGAGATAAATATAATAAAGTATAATAATTATGGGAGGACATTATTCAAATCTTGAAATGATTTCATCTGGTTATTCTTTGGTATATTCTTACTTTGTGAAAATTAAACTTATAAATTGATTAATTAAAAAAGAAAACATTACACGGACTAACCTTTTCTAAGCCACGCCCCTCAGCAACGTCACGTTGTTTGGCCCGTGACGCTGCTTGTACACGTCGCCTAGTAGGATGTGTCCATTGAAGATGGTGGCGGTGTGTCGGACTCGCTGTCTACGACATTTGTAAGAATTTACTCATATATTTTACACATTTCCGACCCCGGGTAAGAGTGACCACGCAACAGAGCCAACGATACCTCACTCCGAAGGTTTAATTCCGCCGTCTGGCGCCGCCGCTCAACTGTTACTGCTGGAAGTTAGCTCGCGCTAAGTTAGCTGGCTGTGCTAACTAAGGCGATGCTAATGCTAAGTGACCAGGCAGTGAACCTGTTAAAATATGCTCGACCAGCAGCCAGCTGTAACTTAGCTGTGAGATCTCCTGTCGGGGCTCAGTTGGACGCATTAAGATGAGTTTGTAGCAGATTACCGGGTCTCCGAGGTGAAAAGCGAGGTGACTTTGGTTGTCGGTGTTTTTGTTCGGTGTGGCGTTTCCAGGATGTGTAGCTGTTAGCCGTCGAGTCTCTGGAACCGTTTTACCTTTTAATTCGTGACCGGCGTCACGTCGTGCCACATCTCGCAGAGTCGCACACTCGGTGGAGCAATATGGTGGTTAACTTTCTACTCGAAGTTGACATGTCTATGCCAAACGGGCTCTTAACTTTGTGACTTTGGTAAGTTGGAAGTGCTAACGTTAGCCTGCAGGGTTTCTGCCTCTGGATGAAATTATAACCGCGACCGGTTGAAAGATCCGGGATCACGTTGGTGGAGCAGGTCATCTGACCCACACTGCTTCAACTTTGTTATTGATCTGTCTGACTGGTATTTCTAATGCCCATTTAAACGCCCCACTAATGACATTGTGTCCTCAGTGCATTATCAGGGTAGACAAATGTAATTGTGGTAATTATTCTTGAATGCAACACACCGATTAACCTAATTTGGAACCATTGACAGTAGTCCTTCCTTCACAGTAACAATTATGAAGAACAAAACCAACTCATCTTATAATCAAACTATTCTGAGAAGGAACTTCACAATACACAGTTATTGACAGTAGTAGTGTGCCTTTGTACAGCACGGTATGACTTCCTGGTGAACAAAGATAATCTAAGTAACAATTTCTGTGTTATTTATTAGACTATAATTCCAATGTATCTCCAAAGCTCTGCATGTTTTCATGTCATCATGAATTTATGTTATCTACTAAATCTGAGTCATATAAGTATTCTTATTTAAAGTTTGATTCAACTTATGAATATGACACAACCATTCTAATGGTGCAAAAGCAAGATCATATTGTTCCTCTTGCAGTTCTTCAGGGCTGATGTTAAAGTTGCCACGTTGTACCATAGGTTTAATCAATCAGCTCAGGCTACAACACAAATAAAGGTGTAGCTAAGTCCATTCAAGGTGCGTACCTTTCTTTAACCACTCCCTCTTTTCTTTATATCCAGCTACGTCAGACTTTAGGATCTTCAGTGATATCCACAAGTGTGACCTGGTCCTCAGGCCTGTTACATCTGCGGACATGCAGCCCCCTCCTCGGACTGGACCTCCAGGAGCTTCTGGCCCTCCTCCTCCCACCGGGCCCAATATGTTCCGCAGAACCAGGCCCCACAAGCATGCAGCAGCAGCGACTGCTGCAATGCCGCCTGCTGCCCAACCAATGACAGACCCTTTTGCTTTTGTTCAAGCTCCTCCCCCTATGCCTTCAGGTGGTCTCCCGACAATACCAAACAGCAACGTTCCACCAGCGCAAGCACCACCTAATCCCATGTATTCCCAACCTGGCGCGGGGCTTCCTCAAGAACCACAGATCATGGAGGGTGTTCCAGCCGCCCCTCTTGGACCTCCACCTTCCTCTCTGCCAGGGGTGACCTTGTTTAACCCCCACAATACGGCACCTGTGGGTGGTTTCCCAGCACCAAGTCCTGCGTTTGCAACCCCAAATACTGAACAGGGCTATTTTAATTCAAGTGAAGCGGCACCATCCATGTCCACAGAACCACCGCATACAGCGCCACCCCCTCCACATAATCAGATACCTTTTAACCAAGAGTTTCATGGACAGCCCCCACCTCTTGCTGCACCCTTTCAGCCAATGCCTCCCACCTCCTCTTCTTCACAGCGGGCTCCGGATAATGGAAGTCGACCGCCATCTGTTCAAAACTATTTCCAGCCAACTAGTGACCCTCAACCACAGCCATATAATGTACCTCCACAGCCTCAGATGTACCCCTCACACAGCCCATCCCCACATCACAGTGCCCCCACCCCTCCAACCCATCTTGGGCATCTGCAGAATCAGGCCCCTTTTCCTCCTCAGAATCCTGTAAATGCTCCCGGTTCACAATGGCCTGACCCAAATGCACCCTTGCAGCAAAACTCTCATTTGCAAATGCAGAGTTACTTCAGTCAGACCTCTGCACCCCAAGACCCATGGCTTAGCCATATTCCACAAGACTCCGGCTATCACCAAATGAGCACCGGGCTTGGTCACTCTCAGCCCCATCCAGATCCTTCTGGATCACAACATGCACCCAACACTGGTCCTGGGCCCAGTTCTACCCCTGTTCCGGTTCCATACGCTCAGGAATCTGGTACACTCTCAATGTTTTTCAAAGATAATGATGTGGAAAACGAGGAAACACTAGCAGGAGAGCGAAATAAGGCTGTTAATGGTATTGCTGGGTCTTTTCAGCATTACAGCAACCCTCAAGCACCGAGTGGCCACACAGATGTCTCTGTGGATTATCATGGCGTTCCTCCTCCAGATCACTCACACTTACCCTACATGAATGATGGCAGTCATCAGTTGCAGGTAATTCCCCAAAAACCTCCGGAGTCCCAGTTTGATCACGTGGAAAATTTAGAGTGCGTCCCGAACCAGGAAGTATTACCCAGTGAAACACTCGGCTGCACGGCCGCTGCAACACCTCCTCATGGAGGAGACCAGTTTGAGACCGGGCCCAACCTGGAGACTCCAGATTCAATTCCAAGACCAATCAGATCTGCCAGCGTGTCATCGAACTATAGCAATATCAGCCACGGCAGTGGAACTGGCACCCGTCGGCACCCGTCAGGAGTCATGGGAACTTTTATTCAGCAGGAAAGCCCACGTCTCGCTGACGATACCGGCTTGCCCGCTGCCACTGGAGGCTACTTTGAACAGATTGACACTTCTCCAGCCGGAGATGTGGGTGTGCAGCCGAGCTCGGTTGAGCAGACATGGCCTCCCACGCCCAGCCCACCCAAACCAACTGGTACTTTTCAGGCCAGCGCTAATAGCTCTTTTGAACCTGTGCGCTCACATGGAGTCGGAGTGCGCCCTGCTGAGGTTGATAAGGCTAAAATGGTGGCTGAAGGGGTTGGAGATTGTGCACCTGGCAACATGGAGCAGCCACCAGATAACATGGAGAACATTTATGGCCAGGGGCACCCTTTGCCGGCTGGAGCTGCTGGTGGGATGCCTCATGTGTCACACCCTGTGGTACACTCTCACTCTCGACCCTCTTCTCGTGCTTTTGGGGCTAGTCGGCCCTGTGAGAGCCCTGCCACCACCCTGTGGGCTCAGAACGACCCTGCAAGCTTGGGTGCTAATATCCTCCTCGCCCCCGCAGCCCCCACTGTTCTCGCCCCTCTAAGAGAACCCAGTGCCGACGTTATCCAGCCTCCAGAGGACGGCCCTCTGGACCTGCAGCCCTCACAGGGACCCCCACCAGCCCCTCAGCAGCACTCAGAAAACCTGGAAAATCCACCAAAGGTGAGTGAGCCAGAGCCGTCCGACTCTCAAGGCAACCTGGGCTACGCGTCTCTTCTCGTGTCGAGCTCCTTCCAGCAGCCTGTTTTGATTGCGCCGCCTGTGTCGAATTACAGCATGATTTCCCCCAGTACTCCTCCTCAAGCAGCCAATCAAAGCAGCCTTAGGGAAACTACACCACCCGTGAGACCAGTCACACACGGTCCTAGTACTTCCCAAGCACCCCCGGTTACCACTAATCAAAGTCCACTTTTTGCTCCTGGATCCGTCAGCTACTCTCCATCACTTTCTAACCAGGGCCCGCTCAATCTGACTCGAGAAAACGTTGCGGCTGCCGCAGCAGAACTGGCAGCTCAGCCGCACTCTCTGCAAGCCCGCCCTCCTCTTTCCAGGGGTCAGTCGCAAAGTAGTGACAGTCACTCTGCTCTACAACTTAATTCACAACCATCTCCCGTGACTCCTACAGCTTCAAATCATAATCAGCCCTCAAATTATGAACTGCTTGATTTTTCTATGCACCAATCACAAGCCCAAAGCCAACCACCTGGCCCTCTTTCCTCTCTCCACGAGTCACCGCAGTCTAGTAATGGATTTTACCTACAGGTCACCAAAGATGCTCAGCAGGGTGCAAGAGCAGAAGGAACTACCCCAGTCCAGACCTCTGTTGCTTCATCTGTCCCACAGGGGCCACCCAAACCTTTGCAGGTGGCTCCAAACACCCAGCAGTCCCTGACTGAACCTCCTAAGGCTTCAGATCCTCAGGCTGCATCTCAGGGGCTAAAAGATGAACCTTCCCGCCCTGTGAGTGGAGCACAGCCTCCCCACGGCCAGTACTCAGCTCCACCACAGGGGCCTCCTGCAGGAAGTGCTGCCCACCCTGCTCCCGGCTCCACCTACCCTCCAGGATCTCAAGGACGGGCACCTCCAGGCGCCTCCCAGCCAGCTCCGACGGAACCTCCTCGACCACCTTCCGCTGCTGGCAGCAACCACGGTTATGCACCTCCTCCAGCACCAGGGCAGATGTATGCCGGTTATTATGGCAATTACGGAGAATACCCAGATGGCAGAGCACCATACCCTCCTTCACAGTACCCACCTCCACCCGGGGATCCAAGGGCACAGGCTTATTATCAAGTGAGTGTCAATTCGTGTATTTTCGAAGCGCGACCATACACAGCGCTAGTTTGAGGATGATGCATAGTCACATTTGGCTCTAAGATCATGATTAGTGTTTTGTCTCTCTCTCTCTCTCAGGATCCTTCATACAGGAACAGAGCAGAGCCGTGGTATGGCAGATATGATGTCCAGAGTCAAGCTTATCGAGATCCAAACTATTCGTATAGAGAGCCACAGCCAGAACGACCCAGCTCTCGAACCAGTCAGTACTCTGACAGACCTTCATCCAGGTTAGTTCAACTCTTTATCTCGGGCCATCATTTATATTTGATAATTCATTAGTGTAGGGTGCTTGTGAGTAATCTGAGTCAGATTTTACAACTAGGAAGTTTCGTTTGTTGTTTGTACTTGATTTCTAACTTCTTTTTTTTTCTTTCCCCATAGGCAAGGCTATTCTGACGAATACCATAGAGCAAACCGAAGTGCCTATAATGAATATTATCCAGATTATTCTAAGCACTATGATTATGGAGGTATGAACTACATAATTAAAGTTGTTTACTTTAAGTCACAATTTTTTTAAATTTATTTTCAAATAATTACTTTAAAAAAATGCTAATTCCTGTGTAATTGCATCTAATGCCCTTTTCTAATATTTTTCTGTGCGTGTGTGAGAGAAGCATACAACTATGGACAGTATGACCCACGATACAGAGGATACTATGATCAGTCCTACTGGGCTAACTATGACGACGCATACAGAGCCAGAGACAGCTACTATAATCAACATGCGTATCCTCCAAGGTACGAACGCAGTCTTTTTTTCTTTTTTTTTTTGTTAAAACAATGAAGTGATGTGTGCTTGTAAAGTTGTTTTTCCATTGATTTTCCACTTGGCAACAGGTAAATAAGGATGTACATCCTGTCAGTTCAGGGGAAACATTTCAAAATGAAAGTTTGAGATTGATGAATGTTATATATACACTTTCCACTAGCAGGAAAGACGGCTACGACGACCAGTGGCGGTACTACCCCGGCTACGATACCAGTTTTGATGATGACCGTCGCCGGGTCGACGCGTACGACGACTTCGACCGCCGCAGCATCCACAGCGAGCAGTCGGCTCACAGCGTTCACAGTTCGCACAGTCATCGCAGCAGACGGAGCAGCTTCAGTTCGCAATCCCAACAGGTCGGGTTTCTCTTCTCTTTGTTGCATGTCGGTTCTGTCCACGTTGATAATTTCCCACTGCACAGACTCAAAGATGGAAGCACCTGTGCTGATTTCAGCTGCTTTTTTTTTTTTTTTTGAAGGCCGTGATCACACGACAGCGTTTTCAAGTGAAAAGTAAAACTACAAACAAAAATGCATTTTGTCTGAACACGTCGTCGTACTCTGGTTTATGTACTTCCTCCAGAAGCTTAGTCTCTCCTAATCACAACCCCGATCAGCTCCTAAATTCACTCTTAACCTGTGCAAAAATACTAAAAGTGTTAAGTGGAGACCAACAATAACCTTTTCAAGTATGACTGAAAAGTTTCCATCTTACCGTTTTTATTTGCTTGGAGCCACTGCAGGTCTTTTTTCATACAGTTTGAGGCAAAAGCAGAAACCACTGTTTTGCTGCAAACTCTACTGGTCCCAATTTCATTTCCTGCTTAATATTGTAATTATTAAATTTGAGAGATTTCTTGGAAAGCACTTCCAGTAAACTCAAGAAAAAGGTTTTCCTTCTAAAATCAAATAAGAAGGATAATACTGCTTGTCTGAGCTGCTGAATCTCATTTCACTATTATCGACTTCCAAACGGATTGACCTTTTTGTCTGTTATTGACGTTCTCAGCAGTTTTGTCCTGATTAGCTGTGAGCAACAGAGATTTATTTATTTTTAACTTGTATTTCAATTCACAGTTGCTCAGTTATTTCAAGTGTTTTTCGTCACAATTCGATGGGCTCCATGTATGGTTGATGCACAGTAGAATTAGTTTTAACGCCTGATTATTTTGAGTTAATTCATTCAGAGACCATATTCTTTTATTGCGTGTGCAAGTAAGTGCATCCTGTCTGGAGGACTCGGACCTTTATTGAGATGGATCTGACAGATTCTTCCTGTTGGTGACTGTATTGATTTATTGTTGAGGCTACTGGAGTAGAGTCGAAAAACTGACTAAACATGGCACCGACACAAACAAGTGAAATAGACATTATCACTCTCCAAAAAAAAAAAAGACTAAACAACAAAAAATTGTGGGAATGTGTATGAATTTGAATCTGTGACTCCACCTGAAAAGTACCTGTTAAAAAAAAATCAGAGCTTGAAACAAGTTGTTTTTATGTTTTTATTCATCGTTTCTATTGTTGAATGGTTCATGCAGAGCCAGGGATACCGCAGCCAGCCTGACCTGGTGTCAGCAGTTTACGACACCACGTCTTCTACTCTGGCCGTGGACTACTCCTACGGGCAGTACCCCAATCAGACAGACGCCTCCCAGAACTACAGCCAGTACTCGTATCCCTCTGAATACCCTGCAGACAGCACCTGGATCGCCCCTGAGCAGCGTAAGTACTGCATCTTTAGTTTTCATTGCGTATTTATTCAGCAAGTTCATTAAATGTTAAGAGTCTGACTCTCACCTTTAGCTCCTCCACGACCTGCGACCCCGGAGAAATACACCATGCCCCATCGGTGCGCTCGCTTCGGACCCGGCGGTCATCTGGTTCAAGTTCTGCCCAACCTTCCTTCAGCTGGACAGCCTGCTCTGGTTGATATCTACAATCTGGAGGTACCTGTCCAACAAAACCATGTTTAGTTTTGTTCACACTATAAAGAAAGAAATCCACATTTAGATTCAGGTTTTTGAAGAATATTCATTTTTCAGATTGTATGTACTTGAATGGGCTGTTGTACTGATGAAGCCAGACATCTCTCCTTTCTGAAAAGAACAAGTGGCATTTTTTTTTCTTTTTTAAAGATATAATGAATGCAGGCTAGGAAATTGTATTTCTAGATCCGACAATTTAATAAACATGGTAAAAGATACATTATGTCTGTTTTTTTTTTTTCTCTTTTTTTTTTAGACTATGCTGCAAGATACTCCGGATCAAGCAGAGCTTAGATCTTTTCCAGGACCACTTGTGAAGTAAGTTTATTGAGTTTCTGTAAGTCTTCATTCACTGGATGAGGTCCATTTAGTTAAGAGATGTATTAAGTTTAGACTTACCAGTCGTGAGCATTCAATCTAGGGCCTGTTTACGTGACGCTTTCAAGTGAAAACAGTAAGATTTTGTTGCGTTTTAGACATCTGCAGTGCTTGTAGCCCCAAAAACCTGTTAACGGGATGGAAAAAATATTTCTGAAAAGCTGCTATTGTGCATGAGCACCACGGGCGTAGTAAATAATTCTGAACATGCACGAGTAGATGAACTACATTGTTTTTAGCGCTTCTGCAGTTTCCATGTAAACAGACATCATTTTCAAAACGTTGCCATCTAAAAGGTGTCGTTAACAATTCTGTTTTATATTGCAACAGAAGCCGTGGAAAGAGAGTTTTTTTCTTTTCTTGTTTTTCTTTGTTCTATTTAGTCTACTCGTTGATATGACTGAAGAAGACAAAATAATGAAAACGACAGCATGTGTGTTCAAAGGACAAGGATATTGCAGCATCATGATTTCACAGTATGTGAAAAGTACTGTTGGTTTAATGAGTCGATCATCTCTCATCTTCCTGTTCCATCAGGGAGGACACTCATAAGGTGGACGTGATCAAGTTCTCCCAGAACAAAGCTCTGGAGTGCTCTCGTGATAACAACCTCCTGGACAGAGACTCTGCTCGTCTGCTGTGGGACTTCATCATGCTGCTGTGTCGACAGAACGGGGTACAGTTGTGCAGAACGTTGAATTCCAGGAAGTTATTACATTTGCCTGAGACCGCATGCTCACGGTGTTAATCTTGTTTCTTCAGACTGTGGTGGGAACGGACATCGCTGACCTCTTGCTGAAGGAGCATCGCTCCGTCTGGCTTCCTGGCAAAAGTCCTAATGAAACCAACCTGATCGACTTTAACAACGAGCCGCTGGCCCGGGCAGAGGAAGAGCCGGGAGCCGGACCTCTGTCGCTTCTGTCAGACACTTTCATGACGGTCCCTGAGAACATCGGGAAGGAAACGGAGCGTTTCAGGGAGCTGCTATTGTTTGGTCGTAAGAAGGTAAGATATATTCAAAAACACTGGCTGGTAGTGATTTTATCTAATTTCAGGAGATGTGAAATGTTTCATTCTGTGTCTGTGTGCCAGGATGCACTGGAAGCAGCCATGAAGGGAGGCCTCTGGGGTCACGCCCTGCTGTTGGCCAGTAAGATGGACAACAGGACACACGCACGTGTTATGACGAGGTAAAGTTACAGCGATAAACAGTGGGTTGTGAGCTAATTGGATTCGTTGCTACAAACGTGTTTGTTTTCTTTAGGTTTGCCAACAGTTTACCAATCAATGATCCTCTTCAGACGGTTTACCAGCTGATGTCCGGGAGGATGCCTGCGTCTGCCACCGTTAGTATTCCTTCATTGATTTAGAAGTAAATATACCTGCAGAAGTGGTAATCTGCATGTTTTGAGTCATTTCCTGTATTCCCTCAGTGCTGCGGAGAGGAGAAATGGGGCGACTGGCGCCCTCACCTGGCCATGGTGCTGTCCAACCTCACACACACACTCGATCTGGACACTCGCACAATCACCACCATGGGAGACACTCTCGGTAGGACATCATCTAAAAACCAGATGGCTATTATTCCACGCTGCCGCGATCAGTCCCTGACACTCAGTCCGCTCTGACCTCGTCTTGTTCCAGCGTCAAAGGGGCTGATGGACGCCGCTCACTTCTGCTACTTGATGGCTCAAGTTGGTCTCGGAGTTTTTACAAAGAAGAGTACCAAAATGGTTCTGATCGGTTCCAACCACAGGTCGGCAACGAAGAGATCACCACATACGTACGCTTGTAGAGAAATAATAAGCACATTAAACTTTGTTTTTGTTCCTTCTTTTCAGTTTGCCATTCAAACAATTTGCGACCAATGAAGCAATCCAGAGAACGGAGGCCTACGAGTACGCTCAGTCTCTTGGTTCTCATCCCGTTTCACTGCCCAATTTCCAGGTAGGTAACATCCACCACATAACTGATACAAGAAGCTGTAATAAATAGGTTTTCTCACACTTCTGAACGAGATGTTTTATCTGCATTTCTGTCGTTGACTGCATGATGACAATGATGTTGATTGGAGCTGCAGAGATCATTTTCATAGTGTGTTAAGCTTAAGTTACAGCTTTAATTGCTCAGATGGATAGCTGGATGGATAGGTAGATGCTATCTGATAAGTAAAGAAAAAAGTAACGGAATATACTTACATTTAGGCTCCAGGAATCTAAAATTGTAAGAAGTTTCAATTGATTATTGAACCATTTTTATCAGTGACCTAATGTCAGTAGTACAGACGTCTGCAGTACAGACGTTGATATTACTCGAGGATAAAACTGTCATTTGCTCTTCGCTTCCCATCAGGTGTTCAAGTTGATCTATGCATGTCGTCTGGCTGAAGCCGGCCTGAGCGCTCAGGCCTTCCATTACTGTGAAGTCATCTCCAGGACTGTCCTCATGCAGCCTGCCTACTACTCTCCCGTTCTCATCAGCCAGGTTATACAAGTACGGACCCAGTTCTACTTTGGGTATTCATGTATAGGCATCACGGGTGTTTGGAAATGAAGAAACCTAATGCACACGTGTTCTCTTGTTGACAGATGTCTGAGAAGCTGCGGTTCTTTGATCCACAACTGAAGGAGAGGCCGGAGCTCGAGCTGTTCAATGAGCCTGAATGGCTTATTCACCTCCGACAGCTGGATGGACAGTTCAGGGTAAGTAGAAAATGTGTTTTTAATCACATGTGATTGTTTTCGTCCTCATGCATCCAACAGATATTTACATTTAGCTTTATTTTGAGTGTGGATTTTTCTAATAGTCGATGTAAAGTATACCCAAAGGAAGAAGAGCGGGTTCCCATAGTTTACCAGATTTATAGAGGACTTGTTAACTGTTCCTTGTTTATGATATGCCAGTGCTTAACTTTAGTTTATTTAACTTTAAGCTTAGTCTCATAACATTTTACAATTAGTCAAGAACCAGAACCAAACTTAGTGAAGAAATAGGTTGTAACTTATTGTAAAAGAGGTCCAAAGTTGGCATGGAGACTGGGCCAAATTTAGTTTATAAGCATGTTCAGACTTGGTGTAGAAACAAGTCGAAACTTAGTCTATAAAAGTTCACAGTTTAGTGCGGTAAGGGGTCAGAACCTCGTGTGTTAACAGATCCAAACTTAGTCTAATGAAGGACAAACGCATCCAATCTTATTGAATGAACGAGTCCCTACATAGTTAAGAAACAGAACCAAGCGTGGTGTAGAAACGGGTCTATTACTTTTGATGAATGTAGTGCACATGCAACAATTTCTGTTATTTGCTGTTCGTCTTGTAGACGGGTGTGATTACATACAGTGCTGTCAGAACGACTCCCACACAGTTCGACTGCAGCAGCCCCAGTTCTGACATGGACCAGCCAAGTCCTCCTGAACCGTACACCATGCCTTTGGAGGTGGACGGGCCGACACCAGACAACCCACTCATGAGCTCATTACTGCCTGGCGGTCCTCCACAAGGAGTGCAGCTGATGCCTCCTGGTGTGTAGACACGTTCAACACGGATAGACTTTCTTCTCTGGAAAATGATCCAAAATGCTTGGAGTGTAATAATCTCTTCCTTTCTTCCAGCTCCCACATCTATACTCCAAGACGGGATGGCCCCTCCTCAACATTTAACCCCAAACGATGTCCCCCAGTTCTACCCAGTGCCCCCCACCGGTCCGCCAGGCCAGATTCCCAGCTCAGGCTACCCTCCACACGACCCGGGCTACGCCCCTCCCACCTTTCAGCCTCAGCCCGAGCAGTCGGAGATGTATCCAGGAGCCCACCAGCAGCCGTGTCCTCCTGCACATGTGGGCCAGATGTCACCAAGCACGCTTGCTCAGGGGCCGCATTCGCCCGTGCAGATGAACCCACCGCCACTCCAGATGCCTCATCACATGCCCCCTTCCCCCGGGCATATGCCGCCCGTCGATCCGTCACCACAGGCTCCGCCGGAGATGCAGATTCCTCCGCCTATGTCGTCGTCCCCACGCCGAAGCTCCCTCACGCATCAGCTGGATTTCTATGATCGCATGGCTCACATGGTCGGTGTCTGACTGTCTGAATGTTTTATAAACACCTTCATTCTGTCTTTTTGTGTCATTTTTTATAATGTTGTGGAGAACTCTTACCATCTCGTCTTTGCGGCTCTGCAGGGTCCCGGGAGATCGCGGACTACTTCTCAATCTTCAATGCATATGGTGCGTTTTGTTTGTCATTTGTAATCTGTTGAAAAATTTTTGCACCCTAATTCTGTGATGTCATATCTTTAACTCATTAATTGAGTCTCTGCATGACCCCGGAACTAAAATATGTTTGGCACCCCGGTCTTAAAGTGTTTCAAATGAGAGGGACACTTACCAGATATTTCACTGATATATAATCTAGTTTTTGTTTTCTCTTGCACAGGCACCAGGACGCCGTTCGCGTACCACCTCGGAGTCGTCCACTCACTCCGGTGGAAGAGAACGAAGCAACTCCTTTATCCAACAGGTCTCGCCTCCTCCGCCACCCATTCCCGAGCAGGTGCACAAAGAAGAGGCCAAGAAAGCCAAGAAAGATTCCCCAAAAAAGGTTCAGATTCTCCCATAAACCCTCAAGTAGATAATCCAATGTTTTTTTTTTGCAGTTTTCATGGGTTTTTTTGTTGTTGTTTTTTTTTCCCACACAGACTGGCGGCCGCGGCTGGCTGAGTTGGATCTACGGGAAAGGAAAAAATGAAGCTCACCTGCCGGACGACAAGAACAAATCTGTAAGTTAGAGCTGTTGTATATTTGTGTGTGTTTTTGTGGTACTTTGTGATTGGTTCACTCACTGACCTTCATTTCCAGATTGTGTGGGACGAGCAGAAGCAGAGATGGGTGGACTTGAATGAGCCTGAAGAGGAGGTCTGAATCGCCTCTAATTTACAAGTCGAGAAGCCTGATAGATTACTCAGTTCTGATGATTTAAATTTCCTTTTTGAATTTCTCAGAGAAAGCCTCCTCCTCCGCCTCCATCGGGCTTCCCAAAGATGGCGCCGATGCTCGGTCCCGGAGG
>OMNM01028955.1:4536-15671 GCA_900302745.1 Parablennius parvicornis | reverse complement strand
CTCAGGCTACAGGCGCAAAGAGTTATGCAGTCCTTCCGTGAGCGCAGCGGTGGTTACCACAGCAACCAACCCTGTTACCAGCAGGAGCCCCATGAATTATCCCGCCTGGAGACCTATCGACAACACCCTCATCATCCCCACCCCCAGCACCCGCACCCCGGTCCAGGTCCACATCCAGGCCCAGGCCCCGGGCACCCTAGGTCAAGTTATGAAACCCTGGCAAACCCAACAAGCATGCCTCCAGCAGGAGGACCAGGAATGGGAGGAGCACCCAAGGACTGTTACAGCCAGCAAACCTACCCTGGTTACCCTGGCAACACTGGAGGAAATGGAGGTGGAAATGGGGGTCCAACACCCTCACAGACAAAAAAATCCTTTAGAGGGAACAAAGTACCCCCACCAAATCCCAGCCAACATCTGCAAAGTCCTGGAGGTTACAATAACCACATGGGCCCTGGCAATTACTCTGCCCAGTATGTGAGTGAAGGCCACCTTCAGCAGAAGTGGGAGGACCCAGGTCAATTAGCACAGTATGACCAGGACATAGTGGCACGTTTGGAGGCTACTGGTACCCCTGCACCTAGCTCTTCACAGTACATTGATCACAACATGCTGGGGCACTCACAGACTCAATGCCACCAGCCCTCAACCCCTGCCTATACTAGTCCCCACCACCAGCCCCATCCTCCTAACCCTGCACCCTCACCTCTTATGTACCCCCAGAGTCATTTGCACTACCCACAGCACTCTCCTTCTCCGTCACCGTATATGGAAAAGTGTAGTCCCATGCCTCATTGTTATAAAGGCTACAACATACCACCAAATTCCCAGTATGGCAGACAGATGAGCAGCCATAGCAGTCTGAAACAAGGGGCTTATAGGTCAACCACAAACAGCTATGGTTACCAGCAACCTTCAACTCGAGGTTATGAGCCGCAGCCTCCTTTACAAGGTATGAACAACCCCCAGGAACCTCACTCTAAATACCAACACTACAGCCAACCTCAACAAAACTACTGTCTCTCAGATCTACCAGTGAGATCGCCAGAACAGTATTATCAAACCTGCAGTCCATCCTCAAGTCACTCCCCAGCACGCTCTGTGGGGCGTTCCCCATCATACAGTTCCACCCCTTCACCTCTAATGACGAATCCAGAGTCCTTCCAGTACAGCCAACCACCCATGACCCCTGGGGCAGCTTCCTCTTCCTCATCCTCTTCAACTGGCATGCAGGAACAAGCCAATGCCAATGCCATGTTGATGCCCCCTCGCTCACACCCTTCACCCAATGTATCACATGCGGTCTCCCACAGCTACACTACTACACAGCAGGTCCCCACCATGAAAGAACGCTTCTCAGAAAAGCTATTATCAAACCCTAGCTTGTGGAGTTTAAATGCCCTCACCTCTCAGGTGGAGAACATCTCCAATAATGTACAGCAACTGCTACTTTCAGAGGCCCTGGTTGCAAATAAGAAAGGCAGTAAACGCAACAGTGGTGGGAGCAACAGCAGTGCTGGAAGTGGAGCATCATCCAAAAAGGGTGAAGAATACAAAAGTCCTCCATATACTGAGGGTGGTGGTAGTGTTCCTGCAGGCCCCATCCAGGACCCTTACTCTACCCCACAACACCAACAGTTGCCCATGGAACTTCACGAGACGGGCTACTCCAGTAGCAGTGATGAACCACTTGACAGGGGCTACTACTACTTTGGCCAGGGCAGAAGTCCAGCCCAGGCCCTGAACAATACGCAACTGAGTCTGGATACAGCATCTTCATGCTCCATGGCATCTCCAGATGATATGTCTACCAGGTCTGGTGACTCGGGTCTGCACAACCTTACACCAGAACCTAGTAGATGTCAGTCTGGACAGGGAGGAGATGGCATGAATACTCCAGTGAAGAGCATTGGTGATGAGAGGTCACCAACAAGTATTACAATACCCAGTCCTATGAAGCAGGAAAGAGACTCTCCTGCAGATATACAGAATATCAATGAGCCAGTCAAAGAGAATTTTGAGGAATCAGCTTGGACAGAGAAACCTATTGATAAAGACGAAATGACAACACAACAAACTCCTGATCATGAGAGGGATTTAGACACACCTAAATTGGCAGAAGAGATGAAGAAATGGTCAAATGAAGATAAAACAACTGTTGTTTTCAGTAAAGTAAATATAGAAATGAGTGAAAAGAACTATTGTTATGAGGAGACAGCTTTCCAAGGGGACCAGGATAAATACGATCCTGATGCAGGAGATTTAGTTGAGCAGTCCCCGGCGGCTCTTTCTGTTTCCAGCCACAAAGATAATTTTGGCCAAGAGATGAAATCAGAGGCATTTAAATCAGAGTCTCCCACTGCATCTGAGAGCTCAGCAAAAACCTTGCTTTTTATTACAAGGGGTGACATCGAACATGATCAATATTCCACAGAGAAGGAGGACAGTTCAGAGGACACCTCTCCAACTCCCCAAGTTGAGGCTTTTGAAGACAACAACTCCAATAAGAGTGAGAGCAGGGATCAGGGGAATGATGAAGAGGAAGAGGATGAGGGAGGAGAAGAGGAAGGGAGAGATGATGAGCATAATGAAGATGAAAAAGAAGAAATACAGAAAGAACAACAATCTCTTTCTCCCCTATCATCTTCAGAGGTTAGGGAGGATCTGGAGGAGGGGGATGAACTCAGTCAGTCATCAACTGAGGAACACATGAACAATACAAGTGGCCCACAGAAATCTTCTGGAGACCTCGGTAGCAGGACAGACTCTCAGAGTGCTGAGGTCCATACTGACAATGAGTTTAATGGGGCACCTTCCCATCCAAATGCAGCTGCTGCAACCACAGCGACAGATACTTCTGCAAGAGAGTCAGCCATTGGTGACACTGCCCCCCAACCTCAGTCTGCCATGCCAGTCTTTTCTGCTCTCAATGACAAGACAACACCTCCAACTCAGGCCAGGGATCATATTGACCACAGTGATGCTAAAGTGCTGGAGCCAGACTCTCCACAGCTGCCAGGAAAGTCAATACTTCCCTCAGCGCCCTCCTGGGCTGACACTCCGCCCTCCCCAAAAAAAGGAGATGAGGACATGGAACCTGGTATCAGCTGCGCCAGTGCTGTTACCCCTTTGGCCAAGCCAGAGCCTGTGGTTCCATCTGCTCAACCAAGGGCATTTGGGCGTAAGCATGCCAGGGGCAGAAGGAGAATCATGCATTCAGGTGTGGGAATCAGGCGACAGCTAAGCTTAGAAGGGGAGGGGATAAAGGGAGAGGAGGGAGACCACTCACCAACGAAAAGTATGCCTCCAGGCAAAACTGTGTTGTTTTCGGAGCAAATGGACCTTACTCATCAGGAATCTATTGTGATCCAGACTCCTAAAATGCTAACTGATGGTTTTCGCTCAAGAATGTGCACTCGTTCGTTTAATGCTCCAGATTTGCCACCGAAAGCTGAACCTAATATGAAAAGAAAACCAGGCCCAAAACCAGGATCAAAACCTGGCCCTAAACCAAGCCCAAAACCTGGACAAAAACCAGGAACTAAACCAGGTCCAAAACCAGGATCCAAACCTTGCTTGAAGCCTGTAACAAAACCTGGACCAAAAACCGGGACAAAACCAGGACCTAAACCAACAACAAAACCTGTGCCAAATGACCCAGAGCTTCCACTGAAAATTGAGACTCCTGTGAAGCGAAAACCTGGACCAAAACCTGCAGCAAAACCCGCACCGAAACCTGTATCAAAACCAGGACCAAAAACAACTCCACCGAAGTCAGCTCCAAAGCCAGGTTCTAAGCCTGGACTCAAGCCTGGTCTCAAGCTTGAAGATGTAATGGCAGACATTGACACTGCACCTATCAAGGCCCCTGTGGGTCGCCCTAAAGGCTCAGTTTCAAAACCAAAGGCAGTGCAACACGAAGAAACAATGCAAACCTTAACAGGATTGCAAAGTCGGAGCAGAAAAAGCCTAAAAATGACAATATCACAAGTCAGCCACGATACAAAACAAATACAGGAAGAAAAACGAGCACAGCATGAGGCAAAGGCACCAGAGAAGGAGAGTAACAATATGGTCCTGAGATCAAGAAAGCCCTCACAAGAAAAGCTGTCAAAAGAAAAAGTAAAAATCTTAGGGGAAGAAAGTTTAACTCAGACATTGCCAGAAATTAAATCTAGCAATGTTTCAATAAAGGAAGAAGACCTCAAAATTGTAGAACAAAAGCAAACTCCTATCATTAATGCCAGCAAAAAGACAGATGTTTCGGCATGCCCACCTGAATCACCGACACCACCAGATCTCACTAAGAAATCAGATGAAAAGACATCTCTTCCAGCAAAACGAAAACCTAGTACAGAACTTTCTCCAACACCCTTAAAGAAAAAGAGGGGTCCAAAGCCCAAACCGAAACCAAGTCAATCTACTGTGCTGGAAGAACTTGTTTCTACACCTAATGAGAAAAGTGCCAGAGGTCCCAAAAGAAAGCGAGGGCCACCGAAAAAAGCCGCTGAGGTGCCTACTGTAACCAAAGATGCTCCTTCCAACATCAGTGGTCCAGATGTCACCAGTGAGGTTCCACTTATTCCTCCACAATGCCCCACCAAAACAAAGGTTTTGCCACCACGCAAAGGTAGAGGGCAGAAGTACGAGGCCATGGTGCAGAAGATTACATCTCCAAGCTCTAAGAAACACCCCCCAATTCCTCAGCTAGAGAGCAATCTAACGGATGATGTGACAACCAAGACATTGTCTGAACAAGTCCTGAAGGAAGGTGAGGCATCTAAACCCATAAATAACACTGAAATAACTGAGGCTGGACAAGATCGTGTTAAACCACACAAGGAAGTAGAGCAAAAAGAGCTGTTGACAGAAGTAAAGCAAAAGCATGAAGAAAGTCAAGATGTATCAGTACCCAATGTGTTGACACTTGGAGTGGAAGCAGAGGTTGTAAATAAAAATGAGACAAGAAAGGAAAACGTCAAAACAGAAACACAGCAGGATGCCATTGCTGAGAGGGTTTGGAGTTCAGCAGAGGACCGAGGGACAGCCAGAGCTCGAAGTGAGTGGACACAACATACCTCAGAAGGTGAATTTGTTGGAGCTACAAAGTCTGCCAGAACTAAGAGAACGAGATGGGCCATGGTGGAGAGCATAGATGCATCAGTCTTGGCCTTGGAAACAGAAAGCTTAATAGTAACAACACCAAGGTTAGCCAAGCAGAGGGCCATTAAAAACAACCATGAGATGCATTTAAAACAGAGGAGGAAAAAGAGAAAAGGTCAAAGTCCTTCGGAGGAAGCTGAGGCAGTTGAAGAGACAAAACCTGAACCAGTAGAATTACAGGAAAGTGTAGAGGAAATAATTTGCCCTAAAAAGTCCACAGAGCCAATCTTCATCAGCACAGATGAGATCATAGAAGCAGCACCACAGGTTACAAGTTCAGAAGTCAATCAAAAACCTCGGAGAGGCAGAAAACCATCTGCAAGTCCATCTAAAAGAAAAAAAAGCAAAACATCACCTGAACAATCTCCTGGAAAACCAGTGAAAGTTTATAAAAAGCCTGGGCCAAAGCCTGGAATGAAAGATGCTCTTGAGGTCATTGAGGCAGTAGTGAGAGCAGCAGGGTGTGAACAAGCCGAAAAAGAGGAAAGAGAAAAAGAAGAGAAGGGACAAAAACAAGACCTGACAGAAATACAAGAGACTCGCGTGGTGGGGCCTGTAGTAACGGTAACAGAACAACGGACTGAGATCATTTCATTAAAAAGAATCAGGCGCAGGCCAGTCCATCAAAACTCTAAACTGTCATTTTGTCCCTACGTACGCATTAACAACTCGAGAGACTTTTCTTCGTGGTGTGCCATAGTCAACAAGCCTGAGGATGCTGTAATATTTCAGAGAAGAAGAAAAAAAGGAATACTAAGAATGAGGAATCCTTTCACTGTTGCAAAGGTAGTGCCGCACACTGCCGCCATGCTACAGGGGCCTACGGTGAATAAAGACCTATTTGGTAGGTGTCTTATGTGTAGCCTTTGCGGAAAGCCAGCGAACTATAGAGACCTTGGGGATTTGTGTGGACCCTACTACACAGAAGATGGAGTTCCACGAAAAATTTTGACCTCAGTCAGACTCACAGAACCTTTAAGGGAGGAGTCAGACAAGACAGCTAACAACAAGAGCAACAATGAAGACCTAGCCAGTTCTCCCGACAAGGAGGAAGAAGGCAACCCGGAAAAGGTGGAAAATGCTGAGACATCAAATCAAGAGAGCAGTAGTGGCAGGCCCCATCACTGTCGGTACCGACACGCAGAAAGAACAGAACGACTGGGTCGAGAGGGCGGACCGCGAAGATTGACACTAAGAGAGAGGTTCAAGAGGATGAGGCAGCTTCAGGCCCAGCGCAGTAGCACAGGGGCGACAAGGGACCAAGAGGGCAATGACAGTGTGTTCCAAAGGCTACAAATAGAGGCAGAGGCTAAGGAGCACTGGGCCCATGAAAACTGTGCCATCTGGACCAAGGGAATAATTATGGTAGCTGGGAGGCTATACGGACTGAAAGAAGCTGCCAAGAACTCAGCCCAATCGGTATGATAGCAATTATGACCAATGAATCGTAGACCTTTCCTGAATGAGAAGATAAATGAAGCACTGCCGCTTTCTGAATTGTTGTTAACTTTTGACGTTTCTTTCCCCTTCTTTTTTCCTCTCTGTCCCTACATGTCTCTATTGGTCAATTTGTTTGTTTTTCTACTGGTCTTGGTCCATATGTCCATCTGTCTGACTAACCCCAGAGCTGCTACAAGTGCCAGATTGTGGGGGCGTCCCTCAGCTGCTGTTGGAGAGGCTGCTCTCATAAATACCACTATGTCTGCGCCAAAGAGATAGGTAAGAGACCACAGCGAGAGAGGAAGAGAGAAACAAGGGATGAGATAGCGAGAAAAGCCCATGAGCAAAAAGAGAGATGAGGAGGGACTTTAGGAATTGGGAGGTGAGTGTGCGTTGAGAGGACAACAGGTCGGGAACGAGTAAGACAAGCTGGGGAAAAAAAAGACTGAATCGAAGAGAGAGGGGAAAAAAAGCAGTCAAGAGACAGCTTAAACAAAAGAAGCAAAATGTATCTGGGAATAACAGTTTTTAGTGAGAGGGTTTGTCTGAGAGTACTGGGGAAGAGCAGAACAGGAAAGGAAAGGGGAGCGGTTGAATACAGGCGATGATGAGTAGGAAGTGGGACCCTGGAGTGTGCAAGAAGTAGAAAAGAAAGAGATAGATGGAGGAGGGTGGATATGTGTGCATTATTGACCACAACCCCTGTGGATCCATTCATGTTGCTGTCTGGGGATTGAACAAGCATGTGTGTGTATGTGCACGATTCCTGTCTGACTGCTGGTCTAACGCTTCCCTACGTACCTCCTTTAGAGGTCCGTGCATGTTTCCCTTCAATATCCGTGTATATGAATGTTTTGTTGTTGTTGTTGTCAATGTATCTGTGTGTGTGAGTCTTTGTGTCAGCACATGTGTGACATGGCTTCCCCTTATATTACCTCATGCCAAGTAAGTACAGTGTGAGGATTAGAAGGCCTGCCACGTCTGTCGAGCCAGCACAGGGAGCAGAGCAAGGCCCTTTTTAATCCTGCTGAGTGCACCAGCCATATCGGCCTGCCTGCATTGCAACTCATCCACTCAGTCTTTCCCTTTCCTCTGTTGCACTCCCTCTCTCATCTCCTTTCTTTTTTTTTCAACGTTTGATACTTTTTGCCAAGTATCTGTGATTTTTATTCACGTTTTAAATGTTTTTGGTCACATCCACCTGATGCTATGTACTTTATTTGTTGTGATTGTATAAATGTATCGCCGTAACTCATTCCCTTTTTTACTTTGTTTTCTCTCCCTGCTCAGGCTGCACATTCCATGAGGATGACTTCTCCATCAAATGTCCTAAACATGAGGTAAGGGAAAATAATGCTCACTAAAATCAAAAGCAAAAGGATATTTTTCCATCTTCAATAACATTTCAAAACCATCCCCCTTGTCTTTCCTTACCAGTCGTATTCTTACTGACTGGATACATGATCCAGTCAAAAGCTGAAAACACAATGATCATCTTGTGCACAACAGATGAAGAATCTAAGGGCTAAAAATTAGACTTCAGGTGGTGTTCACAGTAGGTTGGCACAAAGTCGCCCTCTCCCAGGCCAAATCAATATGTGCAGAATGACTTTGGCGAGTTAAGCCCATATCAAACACCACAGGAGTCCTTTTTGTATTATTGTCACTAAACATCTACTATTGTGAGTTCTTGCCAGTGTGATTATGATGGCTGACCATCATTTGAGCCTCCTGGTTTGATGATCCTGCAGGATAGACGCCATCTAGTGCTGATGTTCTCACACAGCAGCACAGGGAGGAAGGTCAAATGCGGGGGGGCGGTGAAGAGAGTTAGACATGCTGACATTCAGCAGGGAGCAGCGGTGCATTGAGGCAGCAGTGGCAGTAGCCTCCCATCCTCCCTCCCCTCTCTGCATCTGCCTCTCTCCCTCTCTCTCTCTCTCTCTCTCTCTATCTCTCCCTCTCTCCTCCATTCCTGCTCTCCTCTGTGCAGACTGACAGGGATGAAAAGCTGGCTGCTGATCAAAACACCCCACCCACCATCACCGCCTGATATCCTCCCCACATGCTCTCTCTCCACCGTTTCTCTCCCTTGCTCTCTCCTTCTTTCTCTCATTATTTCTCCTTCCTCCCTCCCTCCTTCCCCATTCCCCCTTTTTTGCCTCCGTGCTCCCCTGCTGCTTCAGCTCCCTCAGTCTCTCTCTCTGTTCACCTCTCATCTCATTTTTTCCATATTCAGCCGTCCTCTCTTCATCCTTTCCTCATCCCATTCTCCTTCCTTCTTTCTCATCTTCTCTACTTCTCTCTCCACCTCTCTTCACCTCAACTCCCACGTCTAAGCGGCAGAAATAGAGTGTGAGAAAACAGAGAGAAAAGGAGAGCAAGTCAGAGAGAGAGAGAGATTGTTGTTAGCGGGCTGAGGCAGAGCTGTCATCAGCTGAGGGATCTGAAGGTCTGTGTGTGTGGGTCTGTGCCGCACCAATTTACGCTGAGCAGCCTAATCAAAGGGAAGAGCAGGCACACACGAACACGCACACACACACAGACACACACACACACAGACACAGACACATACACATACACACACACACCCAAGCACGCAATCACCCCACCCATGGGTCCCCTCAGAAATTTTTCCTCCACCCGTGTTCACTTGGTTTCAGAACTGGAAGAAAATTGTTCACACAAGCTGCCTTCAGCCGCACGATTCTCCAGTGTGATTGGACACATGCTGCCTGGCGTCCACACAGGTTCATTAACAGGTTACCTGTGAGCGTCACACACGTACACGAGTGTGGTGACTGCAAGCGAGACAGACCGGGGCAGAAAAACAGACTCTTTTACACTGTGGTTGAGTGGGAACAAAATGACGAATGGGGGCAGTTACATCAGAGAGCGGCTGACAACACAAAAAACGTATAGAGATGGAAAGAGAGGGAGAAGGGCAATAAGACTGATGAACAGCAGGCACTGTGATGCAGATCTGGAGAGAACCTGAGTGTGACTTTCGATAGGTAAACAGAAATGGAGGGAGTGATAAAAGACTGAAGAGAGAGAGAGTGAAAGACAGAGAGCATCGCTGCTGGTCTGAATCCAGAGCTTAAGGATGGGCAGCTGGCAGTTCAGAAAGAGAGAGTGAGATACTGGGTGGCTGCAGAAGGCTACGTGGAGAAAGAAAGTGCTCCACCAACACCAACAGTACAAATTAGAAGGCAGCCCTGCTGTGTTTTCCACACAAGAGCCGGTCCACTGGCCAGTTGAATCCATCTCCCACTCCTGCACACTGCAGCCAGCTCGCCTCTGTGCCTCCACTCTGCAGAGAGCTGCAGAAACACTCTCGGACAGTGTCACGTTCACAGGTCACGCTTGTCTGTCTGCACAGGAGGCGCGTCCACCTGCAGGGTATCAGTCTGCATATGTTGTTGCTTTTGCAACAAAATAGAATTAGTTCTCTCTGCATGTCCGTGTCTTGCATTCATATGACTTTGTCTATCCTTCTCCTGCAGGACCTGTAAGATATTCCTGTGTACCACCTTCACCACCAACACAACCGCCTCACCAAGCACCTCCTTCCCAGGCAAGACGACCGCTGTCCGAGCGACCACCTATACCTAACGACATGGTGAAGACTGATGACAGACAGGCATATCAGCCCGTGGGGCAGAAGAGGGGAGGGGTGAAAAGGCTGCGGTGAGGTAGAGTTAAGAGCAATACGGACCCTGGAGAGAAGCTCTGCAGAGATCCGCTGCTCTCTGAACCCGGCCGAGAAATGTGTTTTCTCAACTCAGCCCGTTTCTGCAAGGCAGAAGGCAGCGACAGAGTTTAACAGGTGGACAGGCTGCGATTTTCAGACTGTGCCTAGAGCCTGGTGCACATGGGAACTGTTTGAAATGCGTGTGCTCTGCCTTCAGATGGGTCGCTATCATATTCAGACACCTGGCGGACACTGATTGGACAAGAACATCCCTCTGGCCACCTTGACTGTGGGCCAAAAGGTGCCCATGAGTGTTTGTGTGTGTATGTGTGTGCGTGTGTGTGCGTGTGTGTGCAAGCTTGGGAGCGATATCCATAGCATTATCATTCTAGAACCACATCACGAGTGTGTTTGTGCATATATGTGCCTGTGAGAAAGTGCATCTCCACTTCAAGGTGTGTACATCCCAAAAAAAAAAAAAAAAAAAAAAGGAAGGGAAGGGAAGGGAAGGGAAGGGAAGGGAAAAAAAAAAAAGCAACAGCCAACCACTGGATTTACTATCCCAATGTGCGTGTTTGTGTTTTAAAAGAAGAGACACCATGAAACAAGTAAGGAAACTGTACATGATGACGTGCTTTACAGGTTCTCCATATTCTCACAACGGAAAGTACAGAAAAATATGGACGCAGTATTTTGTTATGATGCTCTTATCTTCTGAGATGTATTTTGATGTGCATTATGACTTAAACATCATTGCGTCACCCTTGGTAAATGTCAGGCTTTGTGTTCTCCAGAAATTTAAAAAAAAAAAATATATATATATATAAATATATGAAAA
>OMNM01028951.1:24270-66543 GCA_900302745.1 Parablennius parvicornis | reverse complement strand
ACAACTTCCCTGATCAGCCTAAAGTGCTGGCTTAAGCCTTGGGAAGAGTATTTTTGACATAGATAAAATAGAGTAGCTGTAATTGGGTTCTCGTCATGCTGAGATTATTGGGGAAAGAACTTAAAAGCTGAAGAGCTGCAAACGGTGGTGAGTCACTTAGCTCATGGTTTGTATTTCACTCGCAGGTGAAAATGGAGAGTGCTGGTTTTTCTTTTCTTTTCTTTTTTTGTTCAGGGATCTTTATGTCTGCATTTCTTTATATCTGTCTGGAAAGAAAGTACTTTGATTTGAGACCCTCAAACTAAAATGACACAGGTTTAAGGACCGCGCAGTGATGGAGTGGTTTGCACTCAGGCCTCACATTAGGAATATTACTATTTGATCCTGGGCTTGAGAGCATTCCTGTGCTGAGTTTGGTCTTCCTCTAGTGTGACAGTTTTCATTAGACACTCCAGCTTCCTCACACGGTCCATAAACATGTGTCTTTTAGCTGATTCTAAATTGGCTGGAGGTGTGTGGATGTGTGTGACTGTCTATCTCTCTGCTTTATCCTTATGGGCTGGTGGGACTTGTGGTTTTTCCCCTGGCTTCCATTCTGCTGGAATTGGCTTCAGCCATCCGAGATCTTAAGTTGAATAAAGCGGATGTTAGAGATGGATGTAGGAATGTATGGACAGACAAAGGTTTAGAAACACTAAACTACTACACTAAAAGTGAGAGACCAAACATAGTCGAGCTTGAATAAATTGTAATCTGTTTCAAACTAATGTTTCAAACTAATGTTGCACTTTGGTGAAAAAAATCCAAACGTGATGTGTAAAAGGTATAATGGGCCCTAATGGAGACCTTTCAGATCACAACAAAAAAAATGTTTCCTGACTTTTTTTTCTTTGACTAAACTTCCAAGAGCTAAAAGAGCAACCTGAGAAATGTCTGTTTGTGGCTAAGAAGTAAAACATACCAGTGCAAAAGATGGGCGTGGAAAAATTACAGACCTCTCATCAACTCCTTGGGGTTAAAAGTCATATTAATCATCCTGGTGATATAGTATAATCGTAATAATATGTAAAAAATGCTAACATGAAGGAGTATGGGGTCAGAGCTAAATAGTTGCAAATTTGCCTTTTCTCACTGGAAAAAGCACAATTCTGTCAGAAGAAGACCCTTTTTATTTAAGAAGCAAAATATAAAACCGTTTTTTTTACCAGCAAAAGAACAATAGTCTTTTTATAGAATTGTTTAATTATAAATGGCAAAATGTTCCTAAAAAGAAAACATATCATTTTAATTGACAACTAAAAATATTGTTTTGCAGTTGTGAATATGTCTGTAGCTCAAACAAGCTCAATACATCACAAGATCAATGTACATAAATGAGCATAAATAAATGATTTTTGAGAGGACCAATGGAGACAAATGCCGAAAAGACATATGAGTAACAGTGCATGAGTAACAGTAACATCTGGTTATTATTCAATTATATCTATATATGATCGTTATTGTTATTATTAATAATAATTTATTTTGCGTGTGTGTTGGTAATGTCAGGTGAGTGGATCTATGCAATGACAAGTATCGAGGTGAAACAGGTTTATATGTGTAGCAATTCACTTTGTTTTGACCAATTCTATTTGGTTCCTAACCAGAAAAGCATTGTGATAGAAGTAAATGTAAATGTGACTGCCCAATACCCTCTGTGTAGTGCAATAATTTCCTCCATGTGCACATCTGACTTGTATGGTTTCCTCCCTGTACGACGGAGGTCGTGTTGCAAGTGGCAGTACCGGCCCACAAATCAGTAGAATGTTAGAATATTGCCTTTTAGAGCCATTCCAGCTGTCATTAGTCTTTACAATGGTAACACTTTGTACCATTAGGTTTCAGCAACCAGTCAAACAGATGGGCCAACTGAAATTCATAAAACACCCTAAAATGTAAAGTGGCTTTTTTTTTAATCTGCAGTAAAGGCCAGCAGTTACAGAGACAAAAGAGCACTTTGAGATGTTCTATTCTTATTTAGATGTGTGTTTGTCATATGTGTGCGAACTGGAGGATGAAGAGCTGCAGCTTTGGTATGCATTAATTCACGTGTGTGTAGCTGGATGTATTCCATTGTACTCCAATGGAAGACACTGGAATAAGTCTGCTTTCTTGTTGTTAAGATGCTATTTTTAGTATTATTATTATTATTATTATTATTTGTATTGTTGGAATAAATGCAAATAAATCTATGTTTGTTGTTTTTAACCTGCTTTGTAAGGTCCAAAATCTGAAAGCCTAATTAGTTACTATTGGGGATGAATATACTGAACCCGAAAACCATTTTACATTTTTTAAACAAATAATCCATAGAGCAAAAAATGATATATAGTTAGTTGCTTGGTTTTGATGCAATATGAAGTATTTTTGGGGCAGACCATATTACTTAAGTTCTATATTTCTTCCTGGTTCTTAGTCAGCAGATAGCAGATTAATACCAGTCACAGAATAATTGACTGAATAGTAGTGACTATTTTGCATTGTTAATCGGTTTTGCTTCTCACCTTTCTAAAGGACATATGAGAGATACCTTGCTGTCCTAACCTCTTTGCTTCAAAAGCATCTCTTCTTCCAAGTTAATGAACCACAGCATGAAACATTTCCCTTTAGAGTATGAACAGTGATGAAACTACACATGAATGAAAGCAGTGTCCACATTAAAAGAACCCCTGTGACAATATCTTCCTTCTCTAAAAGCTGTCTAATGTATGTTGCAGTAACTGTAGTAATGTCCACATTCTATAAAATGTGTCGTGAGTACAAGGTTTTGGAAGGTCAGAGGTTTTTCAATCCGTGTACAATGTTACTGTATCTGGCATCTTCTCTATATGAATTAAGTGTATGGGGGGTTCACTTATAAGTTTAGCATGTGCACATTTTGTGCAGATTAGTTCCATATATTGTGCTTGAGTCTATGCATGTGTGCACTTGTGTGATTGTCTTTATGATCTATTACCAGATGCAGCTGGTAGGCAGCTCATCCCACTCCTTACATTAAAGCTGATGTATGCTTATTGAGCAGCCAGAGGCAGAGACCAGAGACCTGATTTATAAACCAATATGGCTTGTTTTATGGGGGATTGATCTGCTTGTGTCTCCATCGGTGAAGCATTCTCTCTTTCTTTATTCAGAGTGACAGCTTGTAATAACGACGTGACAGTGAAAGAGAGCAATGAAAGTTTACTGTTCTACTGGTCAGTGGCAGCACCTTTTCTGGAATTAATATAATGCGCTACATTTCAGATATTTTGAAAAGTTCAAAGCTTTTTTTTTTTTTTCACACACACAATGCCAAATATTAATGCTGCAGACTGTTTAACTACATTCCAGAATAGTTTTGCTCATGAGACAGGTATATGTATCACAACATGTCTTGAAATGAAGTCGTCTACAATAACTATGTATGTCAAAATTAGCACTTCTACAAAGTTATCACAATTGCAAAAGACCACCAGTACTACGGATTGAAACATCCTCAAATGATCACCATAGAACCAACGCCTCATCCCACAAAACAACAGAAAAAAAGATGAAGAATGTAATATAAATTAATTCCAAAAACACATGTTTTCATGCATTGTTTATCACCTGTCAGACTAATTTTTAGCTGTATTTAGACCATTGTGCTCCTTATTCTAACCTGTTTCACTTATTTGATGGATTATTTTTGATTTGGCCACAAGAATTCAAAGCATCTGTGTTCATTCAAATTTTTGCATTGGGTTAATTCTTTGTGTCACATTACAGTACTAAATCTTGTCGTCACTACGTCTTGATTTTGGAAGTGTAGCAGATAAGCACAAACTCACCCAAATTATAGAATCGCTTTTATATTATTCAAGGCATGTTGTAAAATTAAATGCACCGACCATTCACTGTTTGTCAGATGAAAAATGTTACTAGTCACACAAACACCTCAGATTGCAACATTTCCCCAGGTATCACAACACTTCGACTCATGGAGCTTTCCTCGAATGTTCATTTCCAGAAGTTGTTCACGCGCCGCTGTGAAAATTCTTTGAGATCTTTGCGTGTGATTACAACTGTAGTATTAAGTGATATTCTGGCATGAAGAAGTCTGCAATCTCGTCTCTTATCAAAACCTCCTATTGACTTGAGAATAGCCGAGAGATACAATGTAATACATGTTTTGATTTATACTTTGAATCCTTGTTAAAGAAAGAGCCCTTGGTCATCCTCTTACGCTACACTTGGATATCGGACTATAAAGTACTTAATCCCGAGTAATAATGTTTAGATTATAGGCTGTGATTACCATCATATGGGTGCCAGGGTACCAGAGGACCTCACTGTGTCTGACCTAAACCTCCCAAAGCCAGCTACCGTCCGTTTGCTGTCATTACACGAGTGCACGCACTTGCGAAACGCACACACATGCACACACACCTGCATGCAAAATCAATGAAAAGGACACTTATTGGCCACCTGGTTCTCTTTTTGCAGTTTCCTTTCCTTTGTCTCTCTTCAATCAGGCAGAGTTGAAAAGAAATGGTAGTTTAAGTGGAAAATACCTGCTGCAGCTGTGGTTTTCAAAGCTCCAGGCAACAAGACAACACGCACGCACGCACACACACACACAGACACACACACACTATGCCAGGCCATTGGTTGGGAAAGTGCAAAAGTGACTGGGGCCCACTTCAACAGTGTGCCTGTTGGATCTGAAAAAAATATATATATATATTTCACACAACAAATATAAAGCCTGGAGACAAATGCAGGCACTGGCGTCAATTCTGGGATCAATCAACGTTTTTTTTTTTCACTAAGAGTTGGGGGGATCGAGGTTTTTCCCAGCATATCTTTTTTGATGTAATTTATATTTTCAGAGTAGAGATCATGATAAAAAGGAACGAATAAATAATCAAATAAAGTTTTGGTAAAACATGGTTTACAAAAATGGAATTTACTAAGTTGCATTTAAGAAATGTAACTATGAAATAAAATACAATACACTAATTAGATTTCAGTGATCTAATTAACTTCTTGTTTTTCCTAGTTTCAAAAATAAAATAAAAAATAATCAGACATAACAAAAAAGAGTAGTAACATCCGACAGTGTAGACTATATAAGGTGTGATGAATTGCTAACTATACTTGATGCAATCCTCCAAACATGTAGAAATTTTTAGGTACATTTACTTAGTTTTACCCTCTGCCACCTAAGACATAAGCCTTTTGTCATGGAAGATTCTCATCAATTGTTGTGAAATAAGAAGGCTATGGTATAATACAGGTCAGTGTTGCATCGTTTCATTGGCAGGCACGTCAACGTCGGTACATCGAAATTACTTTTGAACAATAGTGGGAAAGACCTGTATTAATCAAACAGAAGCATATAGTATCATCATATATTATTGATTAGAAAAACCTATGATAAAACAGCTTGTAAATTAGCGATTCAAACAAAACAGTGAACGTCTACTTTGCAGAAATGTTTATTTCCTTAGCCGTGTTCTGTATCACAAGCTATTTCAGGGGAGGAAGTGTTATGTTGGTGTAGTGAAAAAAACGCCTCTACAGCAGGACATCCACATGGCATCGACTTTATTGATGCCTGCTGGTGAGATGGTGTCCTTGTGGTACAGTCAGGGTTTAGTAAAGGAGAAAAGGTGAAAATTCCTATAAGGTGAGGAAAATGTGTCTCCGGGTCTTGCAGGCCTTTCCTTCGTGAGGAGGTGCAAGAACCAGTAAATGCGTTTGGTTTGTCTTGTCTGCTTTCAACATGAGTGAATGTACTTAGAAACCAAAAAGGATTAAGTCTTCTAAAAACAAATACCTGTCATTTTGATTTACTATCTGTCCTATAATCCATTTCCTAATACTGGTTCATTAAAAGACATGTGCTCTGTTGAGATTTCATTGATGCTAACAACTTCTGCGGTCCAGTTAATGTCCGGTAACAGAGGCAATGAAAACTAGAAACCAAGAGAGAAAAATGTGTTTCAGGACCATAAAGGCTGCCCTGGGCCATGAAAGTTGACCACATGTCAAACCTAATGACAAAAGACATTTATTGACTGGACAGGTCAACAAAAATGGTTTAGTAGGTGTTTTTGTCCCATAATTGTTCTTTTAAAAGAAGACTTGCTATTTATTGACTGAAAGACACCTAGGAAGAGATTTGGCACCTTAGGGAATGGGTGCCAAAAGTAAGAGATTGACTGCTGGGGGCTCCTGGCCATCACACTAAAGGAAAACAAAAAACTTGAACAGTATTTAATTCTACTGTTTAAAATGTTTAATACACACTCAATAACTGTCACAACAAATCTAAATCTTTTTTCCTCGTAAGTTTAACTGCTCCATATTATCAAAAAGGGCTATCATAAGTTACTACACAAGTCAGGCTCTGAAAATCACTTTTCACATAAAGTTTAGAAGAGCTATATGATGAAACTTCAAAACTTCACCAAAGTCAAACAAAGACGGTCTTCTAAAACTTGAAAACTCAAAATATGTACAAATAGCCATTGAAGTAAATACACAGAGTAATAACAGGAATGTATTTTCTTTCATTTGATTTGACTCTTCTGCGTCCACAGTCTATTCAGAACAACAATCACATAAAAACAGATTTATAAATAAAATGCCTCCATAGCTAATTATATACTACTCTGATTTACAAAACATTTGACTCAGCTGATATTTCAAGCATGCAAACCTTTAAACTTTATAAGAGCACCTTAACAACACATTGACCAAGAAAAAAACAAAACATGCAAGAATCAAAAGTAAAAATCAAAACTTGATTGAAATATTCTGCTCTGTACAGAAGTCTCACACTGATGTTTTCAAATGTTTTCTAATGTTCATCATCGACTCCTGTTCATATTTTCTTCAAGTTGAATGTTTGTCTCAGGCTTCAAGGTCTACTGTTTCTACCCTAACTAGAGCTAGGAGTACAGCTATAGTGAAACTTTAACTACTTTCTGAACCTAATCCATATGTTGATCTTCTATAAAATTTTAATACATTTAGAAACCCCAGCCCGCTTTGGAAGAACATGCAATATCTTAACAGTTAAGTACGAAATTCTTGCTGAAGTTCAGGGAGTTCAAGAATTTTAACCATTATATGTCATTATAGAATAATGTATTCAAGTAAGTGATAATGCGTTAAATTGAAGAATTAGTTTAAATGCCCTAAGTACCAAAGGCACTAACTTCTAAACAGGCTGAGACCAATTAAACTTCTAAAATGAGCCATGGAGCAAAACCATAAAGAGGTAAGAGGTGCTATGATTGAAACATATGTACAGATTCACAATTAACTTCAAAACGTTTACCTTTCACACCTCAGCAAATACTTTAATTTGTCAGTTGTTTTTTTAAACTCAATAATATTATTTTTTCCCAATTGGAAATATATTGAAATATTTTAAGAAGTCAAGCATTCAGCACCAAGACGGAGACTCCAGTAATATTAACAATTTAAACTGCCACCCATTTTGTCATCTGATTAACAAATAATACAAAATAAATGAATTTGAATGTGAGAGACTAAAGCTTATTTCCCAGGTTGTTACACTCTGGTTTACACCACTGATGAAGGAAGATCATTTTCCAAAAATTTATGTTTGAGTGGCGCATTTGCCGTCAATATCCCAGTGATTTTGTTGGATATCCGTCACTTATCCCCTCCTGGTAACCTCCTTTTTTTTAAGCCTTATGTGTTTATAGGCTGTCATATGGAGGAGTTCATGTGTTCCCTTCAGGATCATATATTCCCACCATGAGCATGCAGCAGATGGCATGGTAATAAGGTTATTTTGATAAAGCCATGATTAGTCATTTTCATTAAAGTCAAATGAATAACACAAATAAGAAAAGAGATAATGCTTTTCTGATAATTACTGAATTTTGGAGACTTTTTGTTTGTTCTTTCCTTCTTCTCTTAATCAAACAGAGGAGACTAGTCTTGGTTTAGAAACGTCAAACAGTATTCATAAACCAAACATAACATATTCTAATAATCAGATAATAATGCGAGTTTAACTTTTCAACCGACTTCAATTTAAGCTGATTGTAATAGAAATCAGAACTATTCTTTTGGATTTATTGCTGCTTCTGACATTCTGATCTTTTCATACCATTAACAAAAGATAACTGATGTACACACACATGCAAATAAAACAATGAAAGTTTCCCTTTAGGATGAATTGAGAAGACAGTACAGATACAGGTATAACACTGAATTTATCTGAAATTGTATCCATATATGAAACACAATATTAAAAAAAATCTATTTATATTACATTAACATAAACTTTTTATTCTTTTTAATTGATCATTGTAATACTTCTAAGACAGTCTTGACCTATTTCAAAGCTGTTAAAAATTTTAAATGACTAAAAGTGGCTTGTCATTGTGACAGAAATGCTCATTTCAAGCTGATAATGAGATTTAATTTTAAGCCTGATAATTACTAGGATTGTAAATTTTGAATAATACTTTGAAGCCCCCAAAGAGTAGGGATGGTATATTAACAGCAACTTTCAAATATTCCTTACCAGACAGGTTGCGTAATATCTATAAATAAACAGCCAATTTCCTCAACAAGAGTATAGTTGCAGAATAAAAATAAATATGTGGTTCACCCTGGAGAAAATGGCTCAAGTGTATATCTGACAGGAAAATTAAGACAAGAAAGAGACAGAAAGTGACGGAAAGACTTTCTGGCACTTCACTTAGTCCAAATTTATGTGGACAGCTTCCTCACAATGGTTGCTCTGCACCGAGATGAAAAGGCTGTCTGTCGTTGCCCTAAAAAGACAAGAGGGAACGTGGTTCTGGATCCTCTCTGTGGGTTCCCCACCAGGATGTGCTCTAGAGGGCAGGGAAGGGGGACACCTACAACTTTTAGATAAATCTCCAACTGGCAAGAGAAAAGAAGACGGGGCCTTCAGGGAATGAAAAAGTACAATGGCTGCAGCTAATTTGGCTGGAGAGTTTCCATATTTCTGTTCGGTTTAACTCACAGCTGCTTGGGTGTGTGAGTCGGTTGCAGATTGGATAATAGGTGTTCAGGTGTTTGATTCCCAGCTGTCTCAGCTTGTTACAAAAATCATTATAGTTTTCTAGGCAGATAATGGCAATAACAGATTTTCATATCTCAAATTAAGCTCTGCATACTTGTTTGTGGGAAAATTCATGACACTGATTGCCCTGTACTGTTGGTAATCTGTGCTGTTACATTCACTGAGAAAATACAAAGATAAAAAAATGCAAATTGTGTTTTCCATGCCTCCAAGAGAGCCAGAGGTCGTCTTCTTGGGAACATCTCTCAGCTACACAGGGAGAATCTTAGAATCTTAGAGAATCTTAAAATATTTACTACTAAAAGTTACTATGATTCATTTCTTCTAGTACTTATACACACTGTATTTAACTACAGGTCCTTTCACGCCTGATAGATGTTTGTTTTTTTGGTCGACACAGTTGAACTGTGGGATGGCATAGCAGGCCGGAACATGACCCTCACACTTTTGTGCGGGCCAAAATAAAGCTGCACTAAAACAAATTCTTCAGGCAGGGCTTGGTGCTGCCCCAGTCGCACCGGAGTGTGATGCCAGTGTTGTGGGAAAGTAGCCACGTCACAGTGCACACCAGCTGTCTCATGTACTCAGTAAATCTCAGTTAAACCTTTTGACAAGATATGTATGCTGTCTGATAGGCCAGTAAAAATATACTCATGTTGACGGCCCTGTTTAATGTACAAGTAACTGAAGTTAAGGACAATGAATTAACTATTTCAAATACTAATGATGTCACAATTGTAAAAAGAAATTAAATACAAAAGGCAAATGGGTAATTTAATCTGATATCATGAAAGTCAATGATGGTGGGCAACAGTATTTGCGGATGACATTATCATCTGTGGTGAGATTACAGAGCAGATGGAGAGGCGGTGAGGTTGGAGAGAAGATGAATGAAGGTCATTAGGGGCAAGACAGAAAACATGAATGAATGAGATGACAGAAAAGTGAAGATGCATAGACCTAAGATAGTGAAGGTAAATAATTTTTACCAAGATTGGAAATGAACAGATGAGAGGAGCAGAAAAGGTTGAGCAGTTTAGAGATTAAGCTAGAGAGGCCCGGTGAGGATGGACTGGACATATGTTGAGCAGAGAAAGTGGGGATATGGGACAGAATATGATAGAGGTGGTGCTGCATCGCAGGAAGAGAAGTGGAAGATTCATAGAAGGACATGGAGATGGTTGGTGCCAATGACTGAGGCAGGGGAGGAGATGAGATGGTGGCAGATGATCCGTTGTGGTGACACCTGAAGAGAGCAACTGAAAGACAAAGTGGTAGTCAAGACGGCTAGATTTACAGTAGGAAATATTCACTGAAAACACGATGATAATAATACAGTACTGGGTAATGGAGGGCACCTCGATTTGCCTTTGATTTTCATGATTATTATTATTATCATGCTTTCTATTCTTGGCTTGCTTGGTATCGGGTTGCCCACATTTGAGCTCATCCTCACACAAGTAAGCGGAATGTTTTGCAGAATCTCAGTCTCGCCTCTAAGCAATCTTGCAGATATCTGGCCATCCGGAGCCTGCCATGTTGAGGCCTGAGCAGCCCCCCAACGCACACACACACACATACACAAACACACACACACACGAGAAACATGCTCAGTGTTCTGATTTGTCTGTCTGATAGCGTTGTCAGTGAGACTGGATGTCAGAGAGAAAGAATCTATTACAGGATCGATTTGGCCTTGCAATTAGGTGGCAATAGGAATTTCTCATTTCACTTTTCTCTTTGTAACACTCGTCTCTTGGGAACTTTGAAGGAGGGATAAAGTGATATAGTGTGAAGGCTGGCAGACGAATAAAGAAGAGGCAGGATTATAAGAGGAGGAGGGAATATATGTGCAGTAGTACTTTGAAAAAAAATATATATAAGAGCACATAAAGAAGTGAAAGAGCCTCAGATCACATTTATATTTCTGTTCACGTGATTGCAAAAGAACAAGGACCTATTTGCTTTGTAATCTGTCCTGTTCTTCCCACCACACTGCTCATCTTTCTGTCCCTCATCCTATTTTCATGTCTGTTTTTCCAAGTCAGATTTCTCATCATTATTCCTAAAACTTTGTCATCAGCCTTTTTGTCACAGTTTGACTTCCCGATTGAAAATATATATATATACTTTACCCATAATGAGGACCCTAAACTTATTTTGATAAACATCCCAGACAATACAGAGGAACGAGGGCGGCCAGTGGTCCTCTTTTGGTTATAAAGTCTGGGATGAACTGAACACCAGGTGACGGTGCTGAACGCGCATCATAACAATGACCATGTGCGAAATTAACACACCTTGCGTGGACAATGTGCAGTTCTCACATACATTTGTAGTAATATTAGACAATAGAAAATATTTTGTTTATGATCGTTGTTTCTGTAAATGTTTAGCTTTTGTGTGTTGTTTTTGTGAATTGAGTTGTTCTAATCCCAGGAAATGAGCATGAAATTGAAGTACCTGTGCTCTGATGGTCTCCATAGTGGTGCAGTGGGTAGTGTTCTCACTGCAAACAGTAACTCAGAGGTTACACAAAATACAGGCACACTGTGGGGTTTGCATGTTCTCCCTGTGTTCCATGGGTACACTGATGTTGTCCCACATTGTGGGCGGTGAATCTAAGTTGCCCATCTCTCTGTGTTTGCCCTGTCATTGCTCTGGGGGTCAGCTTCAGCACCTCCTCAATATTGAACAGGTGCAGAAGATGAATGGGTTATGCAGATGGAAATAAACTACATTCAGTTCTCTTCCAATAAAATGATAATAAAACACAAGCACGCATGCCGTTGGTCGCACGCTGTTCATGTTCTCTTAGACATAAACATTTCTTTCAGAGGGAAGTATGGCGAACAGATGATCTCTAAAGTGCATACAGCTGGCCCGCTTGATATTAGTTATTGTAAATGTCTTGAGGCGTTGATGAGGGGTTGTGGTCTGTGTGTGATGCTCTGCCACCTCCGCCACCCACTGCAGATCCTTCCTGTTGTCCTCGGCACACATAGAAACAGCGCAACAAACCTTTATGCGGCTGTAATTAAAGAAATTAATCAGCTCTGTGAGAAGGAAGAGAGAATTGTTTCGGCTTTTTGAGAAAGTACTGTCTCTGTTGGGCCTTCTTAACCTGTTGAGGTCAGCTGAGATGTCGACATAATTGAATTTGAAGCTCTCCACCTTGTCCACTTCCTTGCCTTGTATTCAGGGGCAATATTCAATATGCTTGTTTTCTGAAGTCTCCTGTCATTTTTCATTTCTATCTGGACTGGATCTTAAATATATGCATTTGAGTCATTGAGATTAAGTGATTAAGTGATGTGCGTTATTGGCTCAATCGCAGTAAATTATATTTACGAATATGCCTCATAATATTATCAAGTAGCAGAAAAAAGTTGGCAACACGAAGAGGTAAAATATTCAGATTTCCACACAAAGAAAGCTGACAAGCCGTCAGCGGCATCAAGCTGCTCCTTCTGATTCCGTCTTGTAACTTGACGGTCTTACCTAATAGTAGCCAGGGTTTTGCATCAGGACATTGCCTGGCAGGACGGAAGAGGCCAACGGAGAGATTTAATGAAGTTTCCTCTGCTGGCTAATTAAAATCTTCCTCTCTCCCGCTCTGTCATTAAGCAATGTTTTAACAGGAAGACGGAGGAGAAGATAGCCTGGGAGTTTTTTTTTTTTTTTTTCTGTAATTTTATTTTGCAACTCTGCTGTTCTAGCAGGTGTCTGTGTGTGGGTGTTGACTAAAGAGTCTAAGAACAGTATGTTCTCTCTATGAATACGTTGCTGTTCGTATCTACATGTGGTTATATGCATTGTTTTGCCCTGATTACATAGGAGGAGAAATAGTAGCACACAGTGTAGCTGCCTCGACAGAGGACTAAAGTCTCATCCAATATTTATTCTTCTTCATGCCATCCATGTGCCTGTGGATAGGCTAATGGGATGCCGCATCATCCTCTGACACAAGGCATTTTTCCAATATATTTAAACTGCTGGAGGACTCCACCGGGGTTTAATTGCCAGGGAAATGAACAGATATGTACTTAATTAAATCCCCTTACTGAACCATGTTGTTGTATATTTGCATTTTATTTGGAGGTGGAGCCAAAACTAGTAACCACAATGTGATTTAAAGGATAACTTTTCAGTTTGTTCTGGTGGTACACTCAGTTTTCTGTCTCAGACAGGCGACGGCTCAAGGGAGCCTTTTGCCTGACTTAACTTGTTGGGGAGCTGCACATTCAACAACTTTTGAAATATTTTCGATATGCTTATTTTGATATACTGCACGTCTCCTTGAGGGAGTACCTAGCCCTAGAGCTTTGTGACTGTGTTAAACTTTATTATGCAGACTTTAAAGCTGCATCACAGCTGCATTATGGCAAATACAGTAAAGTCTAAGTGAACAGAAAGTAGTGCCCTGCAGTGCGAATATTAAATATTACAGTAATAAACCAAAGCGGAAATGGGAAAACCTAATATTGGAAAATTGAATCCCTTCATTTATGACCTCACACAGTTCAAGGACTGACAAGGCAAATTGGTTCATTCTCTACACAAAACTTTTACAAAGGCTGAAAATTTACAATCGCCTAAAAAGCAACAACATACACAGTGACTGTTTACTTAGGTGAAATAACTTTTTTGTTTGTTTTTTAAGCATTACTCTACTATTCACAAAACTGACCATTCTCAACTGCATAATCATTATTAATATGTGAACTTCTACAGCGAGAGTGGCCTATTGACCTTCCCAAGAGGAAAAAAAAACAAACCGCGATTGATGCTGGGGGCTGACGATAAGGTGATCTCACTGGGTTTTATCGAGCTATAGTCCAATATGTTCTCCACAAATGAGGCATGCAGCTTTATCTTTGAATTTAGTAATCAAGTACTTTAGTATCCATGTTTTGGTAAAAAAAAAAAAAATAACAGACATAAAAGTTTTTCTTACACAGTTGTTAACTGTGCAGACCAACAAAGCCAAGAAACAATTGTTTGATATGTCCACAGGTAGGAACATTTTACCATTAAAATAAAGGCAAAGTGGTCACATTGTATCATGAACACAAGTTTTCTTTTATTTGCTTTATAATATGTCATTGCAGCTGGTCAGGGAAGCCAAAGAGCTGTAGGGTGTTGCACGATCGCTTGTGATCTGTAAACACGTGATTGGAGGGTTCTCCAACAATGAAGCCAAGAAATTAATATCGACCACTGCCTCGGTTAGTCATACATTTTTTTTTTTTTGTGTGTCCCTGTTATGATAATCCTATGGTTCTTGTACACTTTAGAAAGTTTAGGGTGTTTGTAGCTTTGTAGATTTTTTTTAAAGAATCTTAATTTGCTCTTTCGATAGACATCCTATCAGCTGCCTAACAAAGCTCACTGGTGTAGCACGCCATCTGTTCCTATGTTTGGCATTAAACCTTGATCTTTAGAGAGAACACCTAAATCTCCCTAAATTAAATTCACAAGGTCCTCACATGACAGCATTAACTTTATGACGGACAGTGATAGGAAAAGCTCCTTGTGGAGGTTCCATTTATCCACTGGAAGCTGCATGCCTTGGTCCAACAGCTTCCAGCAGTGCCATGACAGCTTTAATTTGGTAGCCGGTGGTCAACATGATTAGCGAACTGCAGGAGGCTTTTACAAAGTGGACCAACTGCCTTTGCCGCCCACCGTGTGGGAGGAGAGGAGCGCAGGACAAGCAATGAGAAGGTTGTTACGGCATGTATCTGGAGATTGTGAAGAGTACATGTGAACCCGTTATAAACCAGTATTATTTTTATCATTTTGGCAAATGAAGCTGGCAAATGTTCTCTGGGGTTTTGATTCCTGCCATATGAGCAGCACATACAGGAATATGTTCAGAAGACATTCTACTCATTTCATTTGACAAGATGTACGGCATGTCAAGCACAAGATGAGCAATGTTTTTCCACACGCAACACACACACATACACACACGCACATCATTAATACCTTTATTTTATATGCAAGCAGAGGCCCAGCCACTGCTTCATTTTCCAGTTGGCAGGGAGTTGATGTGCTCAGATATGATTTATTGATCATGTTGAGAACATTAGTTTACCCACTGTGTTCAGTTAAAAAGCAATAACACATTTTACACCCTCTGTTCCATGCGAATGCAATAACACTAAACTAATTACGCAAACTGGGGACAGCAGCATGATTTGTAAAAGCCGGAGCTGTATACTGACTCTGAGCCAGTTTCGCTGAGATACTGAGAATATTGGAACTAATACGGCAAGATGTGATTAATTCATGCACACCTTATCTCTTCTCTCTGTTCGTTGGCTTATACGGTAAAAGAGCTATAGGGCAAAACCATGAGAAAATGTGTTTACATGTTGAGGTGAAACTCAGGTAATGGCTTTTATTCAAATTTATGTTCACCTTCTGTGATCCATGCTGTTCTGTTCTCCTCATTTGGATTCTTATCATCCAAATTATTTGTTCAACATGCTTATCTTATTAATCAGTGGCTAGAAACAGACAGATCTGAGTATTTATGCATCTGAATTAGTGAGCAGAGACATACAGATTTCACACTGAAGCTCTCAGTAGCCATAACAAATTAAGATGTGTGGAAACTTCACAACTACATTGCAAATAATCAAAATGGAGATATGTTGGATAGTCCAACAAAGCAAAAACTAAAGCATTAATAACTAAGAAATAATGCAGTCATGTTAGCTGATTCTATATAATAGAAAAAACAATTTGTAGAAACAGGACAGATCAAGAACATTGTCACACATGATCATTCCCCCAACCAGATGCCCAAGTCCTACATAAACAACTTCTGTGTGATTTTTGACTGAACTCATCTGAAACTAACCGAGCTATGTTATATTCCAGCCAGACCTGAATTGCTAATCATCACAAAATACAAATAGATTTGAAGTTAATGTAAAGGTCAAAAGTTTATATTTTTGTGTTGAAATAAATGGAATAAAAGTAAAAACTCAGCGCTCAATTGAAGTACACTAATCTTGAAAAGTTGATCAAATACTGTAACAAAGAACCGCCACCTCTGAAGGCTTTTGCCCCCTCATCAACGCGTTTGGTTCTGCTGGCTGTGACGCTGTGACGGAGTAAATGTGATGTCAGGTGATCGGGCGTAATGATCGAGGGAGTTTGTTTTTGCTTGTATAGATCAAACATGATGAGAACAAACTTTTTTTAAATTTTGCAGCTGTACCATGTGATATTGACATTTTAATAATTTGTCATCATTAAATCACATCAAGTAAATAAGAACAAAAAAAGCTTCTCTAAACAAGTTTTATTTCAAAGGTATGGCAAATCACAAATCATTTCTTAGTAGTTTTTTTTTATCCCTGCAGCCAGGTTGTCCATTGGAAGGAAAAACAATCAACATCAATTAGCCTTGTAGCACTGAATGCAGTTTGTGTATGTGTGTGTCTGTGCATCGTTGCATCTGTACTGCATTTTTCTCCTAAAATTTACAAATCTTATTGAATCCCACTTTGATGCAAATACAATCCTCATAGTGTTTGTTACTTTGTACTCACAGGGGTGCATACAACTGCAAACTCATTCGTTACTTTCAAAAGCGCTGCATTTTTTCCCCTTGCCGTATCTTTTATTTGGCCAATCATTATTAATTTTTTTCTCATATGGCGTTATAGCTCCATGGGAAAAGAAAAGAAAAAAATCATATTTGAATTTGAATGCAAAGAATAGCACCGGATTTGAGGGAATGTAGCATCCATCAGCTTTTTTCCCGTTCTCCCATCAGTGGTAATTGATATTTGAGGCCTCGTTTTGTGCCCCGGCTTCTCTTTCTTGAAATGAGCTTTTGAAGCGCAGAGAAAACAGCTGAGGCGGTGGAAATGGAATTGGTTGTGTGTCGGTGCATGAGAGAGCGGGATTATCCCAGCGTAATGTCGGCCTTATTAAACACTATTACACTCTATAGATCAGGACTGTGGATCCGAAGGATTCTGATAAGGATATACTCTCACTTCATCTGCCTGTGGTCTCGGGGACGTATCGGAGCAGCACTCATGTATATCAATACATATGTGTTCACACAGACAAGTAACAAGCCAAATGATTGGCACAGCACAATGGGGCTGTGGAATGCGCCATACGGCTGGATACATACTTTACTACATAACACTTTTACTTTGATTATGTAATTTATGTATGGCAACAATTGTAGTAAATGCAAAACAGGCTTTGTTATAAAAGATGATGTGTCTGTGTTAGCGTGTTGAGTGCCAGCATCACACTGTGCCAGATCAAAGTGGCTATAGGCACGCCGCACCCGCTTTGTTTAGTGTTTGAGAGAAAGACCAGCTGCTGTCCTGCCAATATTGTGTCCTTGCAGCAAATGTTTCAAACACATGGAGAGGGAGAAATAACAACATACACACAGGAAATTCAAATCAGAATCATCTTTATAAGTGCAGATGATCAATGCATTAAACCTATCGATTCACCAAAACCACATTTTTTATCATTTGTCCCACGGATGTCCAGACATCTTTTTCCTTATAGTGTTTCCCTTACATGAACGGAAAATCAATGACATGAAACAAATCCATGTTTTGTAGGTGTTCATGGTAACGGCACAGAGTGAAGAGGTAAAAGACGGCTCTCACAGCCATAAATTAGATCAAGGCAGGCCCACAACAATCACTGCGGAGCAGCAGTGTCGACACGCTGATGGATTATCAACAATACAAACATCAATGCACAGGAGCTGAGCTATTTTGTTGCTCTCAAACAAGCATTTTCTTTGTCGCTCTGAGTAATCTGTGGGATGTTTGTGGTGGGAAACATGCTAAACGTGTACTTTACTTGCAGTAGTCCTTCACGCTCTGTGATGTACTATGTACTTTCCCTGTGTGTACGCTACCTTCACCGGTACTCAGCTGACCTCAAGCAGTGTATACAAGAAAGAGGAGTCCACCATGTTTATTCAAGCAATGAGATTTCAGTCACACAGCAAAAAAGAAGTGAATTAGTGTTTGCTGAACATCTTTATTTTGGTGATGAAACATCAAAGCTGAGTTCAGCTCTTATCTAAAACACTCTGAACCAGAAACATTTTTTATACGAATATCAAAGCAGTTTTAATGATGCTCTAACATTTCAAGAGATGATGACTTTGGCAACGTGCTTAATTAACACCCGTCAAGGGAAAAGATCGATACTTAAGATCTTGGTGTCTTTAAATATTTGATTAATGTGAGTAGTTGTTGATATCAACACATAAAACTTGCTTCCAATCTAACCCTGCTCACTGTCGAGGTGGCTAATTGCTTCATGTTATCCCATACAGCTCAGCAGGAACTCACTAAGAGGACAGTATTATTTATCTCGTTCAGTGTATGAAACAGAACAATGAGCAGCACTGGCAGCCTCAGTCACCGTGTTAAAAAAAAACAAAAAAAAAAACATACTGTGCATTTCTACCTAGTTGGTTAAATCCTCTAAATAGCATAGTTCATGATTGAAAACATTAATAGAAACTTGAAGTCCAGAACAACTTTACTTTCTTAATATGAAACCAAAACTATCCTCAGCTAAAAATAAACAAAACAAGAAAAAGAAAAAAAAAAAAACATATCACCTGAAGCTAGCATCACAACACTGCACTCTGTATAGTGACCCTGGTCTCTGGCTACTTAATCGCAGGACACAAACAGAGTTCCCCATTTAAACTTTGGCTCCTAATACAATCCAGGCACTGCCCACCAGAACACATGGCACACACTGCAGACAAGTGCTGATATTTTTACTCACTCCCATTCTCTACCTTTTCCTTCTTTCACAGCAGAAACATTTAGACCAGAAAAAAAAATCACATCCATCTGTGACTTGTGGCCTATAGGAAGGGAATAAAGCCCAAAGTTGGAAGCACTTTAGAAACTCTGCAGGACTGTGCAGCACATTTATAGAATTCATCCACAATGAAGAATAGCGTGGGAATGCACGGGCATTTTTTTGACTCGGCCCTATCATATCACAATTCATGCTGTGGTCCATTGACTGCAGCCTTCAAAAGAGGGAAGACTCAATCTCTTCTTCTGGCCTAATGGCGTTTGATAAAGCTGGTTTTCATATGTGCTATTGGCCGATCCAACTGATCTGTGACAAAGTAAAACAACTTTGGTGTAAGTGAGTCTCTGAGAATGTGATGGTGTTATTTGAGCCTGTGTGTGGGGAGTGTTCTGTCCTCAGATCATTAACAAGAGGAGCTTGTGGCTCAATTGTGCTCATTCCTTCCTAATTACTAGCAAATGCTTCCCGCTAGTCTCATGAAGGCACACTCCATCATCCCAGATGACTGCACTTGGAGTGTTTTCTGTCCTTTTCCAATAAAGCAGTATTGAGTCAAAAACTATTACTAGACTAAAAAGTAAAGCAAGTCATTGTTTGTTTGGTTTTTTTTTTTGGTTTTTTTATTGATAAAGGCTGGAGAAAAGTAATTTGTGATATTAGCATAGTGGTGATTAAATTTGTTCTGTTTGTCTCTAATTAAGCTTTGTCTCTCACCCCATCATTTACATGACGTCTGATTGCTTTAAAAATGTGTTATTTATTAGCTGAAGGAATTTATCTTCTCAACACAACAGATAAGCCTTGAAGATTAAAACGTTAATCTTTATATGAGATTTTTTTATTACAACAGCAATCCAAAAAATGTATGTTTATTAATCTACATAACAAAGAGTGTTGTTTATGTGCAGCATTTTAAATGATGTATGTGGTTGAGGAAAACAAATATAATTGGAGTTAATAATGATATATTTTAAAAGTGAAGGGAGTTTTCAACTAGTAACGAGCTCTGGTTACATTTTCTGTAAAAGTAATCAGATTAAATGCTAGTTTGATTTAATAATTGTATCATGTAATCTTGACTGTCTGATTAATTAACTGCTGGCATCCCTTTTGAAGAAGATGGTGTAACTCTGTTTAGGATCCAATCAGAGTCCATATAAACGACACATGAGATAACTTCTTTCTCTTCTTTGTGTGCATCACATGTAACATCATCACCACATGACACTTCATGAATGACCGATTTACCTGTCTGAATTTTGCATGGTATTCCACTTTTCTTCCATAAACCAATACACACACATGTGATTTGTATTGATAACTCACAAAAATTCCCAGTAGTTACCATACAAACATGAGTGTGTGTGACTGAGCTGTGTGATGGACTGGCAACCAGTCGGATTTCTACTCTGTCGTCACTCATACAGAATACAGAAGATGGATGGATGGATGGATGGATGGATGGATGGATGGATGGTTGGTTTTAAGTGTCCCTCGCAGTCAGCATTGTGTGGGTCAGTCTGATGAATGATATGTTCAGCTGAATTTACAGTATTCATTAAAAGAAACAAAGAATATATTACATATTAACAGAAAGAAAATGGTTGAAACAATCTATCAGCGTGAAGGTAGCAGCTGACAGGTCATATAACACTGACTGAATTCATGTTTATTTAATACTTCTAATGCAACACAGCTCTGTTTGTAAACGTTAGTGTAAATGTTATTTACTGAATTTCATTCACCTACATTTATAAATTGGACTAATACAAATGTTTGTTTGTCATTCAGGCTTGTGTTTGGCCTTGTCTCCTGAATAGAGAGATTCCTCCATTTAATCTGCATCACACTGTTATTTATGTCCTGCAGTTGTTTGGAATTTTTTTTGCTGAGAAACATTCCTGAATTGTCAAGTTTACAGTCTCCAAGATTGGAACAATAATGTTTTAGCTATACACATCCCTTTGTCCCTTTGGCTCTTTTGTTGTACCGTCTTAATGTATTTTAAAGGTGTTCAAATACAATGGCATCAAATACAAGTTATACTACAGATTTTCTCACTATCAATATTCTATAGGACAATCATTGACATGTTTCTAAATTGAGTTTTCCTGAACAGCCCTTCATAGTGTTTATAGGTACTGGTTTTCTTGGTACTGCAATCAGAATATGTTTTCCTAATTTTTCACATTTTATCAGATTTGATGAAAGTGCCCATAAGGTGACATATTCATCTGATGGACACTTTCTATCGGGTGACTGTGTTTACAGCATCTTTGTGTCATCTTTGTCGTTATTTATGCTAATTCTATACAATGAATGTGTCGTAAACCATTACTTCCCTTTTTTGTGTGATGGGAAAGTTACCAAACATGGCCAGTGCTTGATACAGTTTATCCAACACAGTGTTGGATATCCAACACGGATGTCATTTTGCCATAAAGAAATCTGTTTCACTAAGAAATAATGGACTGAACATTATAATCAACCATCCCTGTATTTCTTCCTCTTCTCCTTCTGTTTCAGCTTTCACTGTGACTCTTCCTCATTAGAATTTGGAAAAGTTGTTCCTAAATACTGTACATACGACACCCACACACCTATAGTGTGAGAGCAACTTTCTCACTTCCTTTTGACATGCTGCCAGTATTTCCACTGCTCCTTCGCAAACAGCACCTTCCAGCGACACCTACTTTCTGTTACAATATCGCTACCATCATCATTACGTCTCCCACCTTTTAATTTTCCAGTGCCACACAAGCAAATTCAACAGCTTTTTCACAGCCTCTCGGTTACATTCTGAAATTTTCTGCATCCATGTTCCCAACAATAGTGTATTACATGAATCAAATGTTTAATTTTCAAGGTCTATTATAAATCTCTCATGCTCATTTGCGATACTTGTGATGTAGTTGTTTAGATTGGTAAATAGGTTTATCTCTTCTCAGAAATATACTTGCTTTGATTGGATCCTCTGAAAATCAGGGTAAGATTTAGGGAGGAAAAAAAAAAGAAAAACACAAGAACAAAAGGCAAGAGAGTATCACCGAAGGCATTTAATTTGACTGATTCATTTGAATTTCACTCCAGCTCCATTATGTTGTTGTTGATGTTAGTAAAGGGCTGCCATGTCATTATCTCCTTGCATTGTTTTGCTGTTTTTGAGAAGACATCGCTGTTGTTTATTTTCCACAAGAAGGCACTCTTGCTAATGCGACCTCTGCTAAAGACGATTTGCACTCGATTTAGCAGCATGTTGAAGCCACAATCAGTATCAATCATGCAGAAAGAAGTCAAGAAGTGAGGGGGGAAAGTTTCGGGCTACGTCATGCTAATCTTCATAACACCTTACAAAAAATTCACAAAACCTCTCCAGTCACGTTGACATCCTTTGTTTCTTCTTCCAGAGGCATGCCTTCTAAGTTTTCTAATTATACTAAGTGACAGTAAATACAGTGTGACAACGATGCATTTTAGCCAGTTCATTTTAGAGGAAGGCAATGAAAGCTGTGTTTTAAAAGGTCTGTTCTAATGTAAAGATGGCATTTAGGGTCCCCCCTAGACATACTTTAGGGCCTAAGTATATAAAATACTCCCCTTTGTTTAATAATTTATATCCAATATGGGTTTTACACAAAAACAAAGAATTGTAAATCTTGAAATTGACAGCTACTCCTTCTTCCTCATTAAAACTTGCCAGAATTACAGAATCCATGAATATGTAAACGAGTGTCATTTTTCATTTCAAAGTGTCAAATGTCTTTTTATTTACTGTAATACTTTCTCGCTGCATGGAGATTTCAGGTTTCTTCTTGCTTCAGTTGACTATAAACAACCATTTATTTGGATGCATCATTCCGCATAGTTTGCTTCACACATTGAACTCCAGAAACAAAGCAGATGGAGATTGTTGTGTATGGACATTCACTTTAAAAAAATAAATTGAATATGAACAAATTGAGAAGTACGGTAAAATGAATAGAAACATAGAATAATATGGGGGATATTAGTGTTATTAACTTAGATTGTAGTATTATAAGTCATCTGGCTTCAATAAATCGAATGACATGGACTGAAGAGAGTTGCATCTATTAGATTATATATTATATCCTACTTATCATATATTATATATATGTAACTGATATCATATATCTAAGCATCTCTTGTGGAGTGTTCCCAGTTTGAAGTGGTCAGTGTTTGCGCCGAATTGGTCCAAAGAAGTAAAAGCGTTCAACCTGCAACACTGCCATGGACAAGACAAGCCTGATGTCTTTGAGCCTTATTGGCATCGTCCGAAAAAATCCAGCAATGTCTTTTTCTGTTTCTCGATCAGAAGGATGCAGTCGTTCATAGCTTACAGCTGTCTCCGTCTTTAAACCGTTGATACTTGTTGCACCGCTTGCAAGTGTCACATTTCAACAGTTAATAGTAAAGGGCGACTTGACCAGCAATACGACCTACGGAAGATTTACTGCTGGAGATTTCCTGATACGAGTCGGCGCTGTCTGTGAGCCAGTCACAGCGCACCGTCTCAGCAGTCCAGCTCCGGCTATAAAAACAAAGCCTTCCTGTCCACTCCAATGCCTCCTCCAGCCAGAGCTTTGTCTCTAAAGTAAGATTTACAGAGAAACTCTGCGCTCGCCCCAAGTTAACGGATGTCGTTTGAGAGGTTTACTACTCCGTTAGTTCATTTGGCCCAACACTCATTCTGTGCTACTATAAACGCTGCTATAAAGGGATCAGTACGGCTGTCCTCTGTAAAGTTCATAAAAAGATCGGTGTCTCTGATAATGTCAACGATATCTAAGAAACGGCCACCACTGAATGATCTCACCTCACACTGTCTGCGGTGAAAACCGGCTCCTACCCTTCTGCCTTTTTGTGCTTCCATCTACAGCTTATTATCTGCTTGCAAATTAGCTTCTTTATTTTTTTTTTTTTTGTTGCTCTTTCCTGTGAGTTTTCCTTCTGACCTTTATCTCTCTTTAAATGGCAAATTGAGCGCAGTCATTTTCTACTCCTTTTTTATTGTATAATGGCCACACTGTGAGACTGATGCCAAGGTCCTGTCCTTCAGATGTGGCTGCATTCATTTCGGTTAACATGCCGATTTTTAGACATGAATAATCCTCGCACATCTCAGCCAACTTGTTTCTCTGGAAGCATTTCCACCGCCAACAGCAGGGAAGAGGACTGTCAGCATAAGCGATGCTTGGAAAGAGGAGCGGGGTTGGGTTATTTAAAGGGACGGCGAAGTTGCAATTTACAAGAGCTGCAAGAATAATCTGTCAACTACAAATATAGTCTGTCAGTATTGATGTTGCATTCATTTGTGATGTGACATCTTTAAAAAACTTAGGGTTTTCTTTGATCTCTGGTAAGGTTTCTGATACAGTTTTTCAATCCTCAATCTGAGCAATGATTATATGTGTTTGTTAACAGTGTTTTTTCTAAAATAATTATCCAGTTATTCTACTTCATCAGACCCTAATTGAACACAATAGACCTTGATTTTTTAAAATACCAATGTTTTAAATAATTAAACAAAAAAAGCACACAACAGAAGAAAACACAAAAAGGAGATAACAATACTGTATATCAAATTCAAATATTTGTGGAGAAAATATATAGAAGTATTTCTAAAAGAAAAGAGCCACTTCTGCTGAATGGCCTTCTCTCCTGTTCATACTTCCTCTCTTGACCATTTTAGGACTCGATTGACTGAGTTTTTCAAGTTTGTTGTTGTAAAAATCTGTGCAGTAATCAAGTGCTTGTCATTTTTTAACTTTCAATATCTTACAGTTCTTTGACATTAATGTGTTTTTCTGGCTGTACAAAGACGCTTCTGCCACCAGTGTGCCACTTGCTGTCACTCTGCATTCTGTCACTTTGTGACTTTTTGAAATCACAGAAATGGTGTTGAACTTATGTTTAATGGAGTATGCCAAATACTGTCAGTGACGACAAGGTGGGAATGAAGTCCCCATTTCTGTGAGCCCCAGCTGAAATTCATTATTAGAAACATGAAGTGAAAATACATATATGATGCGTTAATTGTTCACCATCATCTCAATAAGAGAAAAAACCTGTGAAATATTGGTACTGTAACAATGTATTGCATATTACTCAAAAACCAAGAAAGTATGCACTCTGAAATTTAGTTTGTGATGTATATTTTTCCTCGGCTGTCCAGAAATATTGCAACAAACCTTGTTTTTGATATGCAGAAGTTAGAGCAAGTTGAGTACTATCTTTCTCAAATGTTAAGTACAATTTGCAGTTCTTGAGTTTTCCAACTTCACCAAGCAAGTCAAGTGTCACTTCTTAAATTTACACCACGAGATGCTGCCTTGACTTGGTTAAAGAGGAGACGTGAGTAATACCTACGGGATGAACATGTACATGACATTGACTCTCTGGGCCCAATAAACAGCTAAAGAAGGGGCGAACAAGTCAAAACATAAGCACTAGTCGGTCCTGCTTTTTAAAAGGACTCAAGACCAGACAAGAGCATGGCTGAAATTAAATAGTGCATCTTCAACAGAAATAAAAACCACAAATATTAACATAAAACACAATGAAACCATCTTAAATAAGCTAGTACAGTGGAATTACAAGCAGGTTTTTTTTTATTGGAAAGTAGCTATGTTTAAAACTGTTTATCTCTGCAAAAGAGAACTTTATCTGCATATAACACCTGCAAATTGCTAAAACCATCCCCGAGAAGGTAGTACGATAGAATTAGAACCGTCTTTTATAGCAAAATACTCAACATAATTGGAGCAAATTCAGCAATGATCACATTCATTCCTCAAACTGAAAAGAGTGTAAAAAAAATTATGTTCTTCATATTAGCCTGTGAAACTCTAACATAAAAACAAAAGCAAACAATAACAAACCACACAAATGAAATGGAAAATCCCAGGCAGTTACTGTAAAACACTTCAGCAGAGTTGTGCAAGAGAAGTCCGCTAATCCTCAAGTACAAATCAGCGGAGGCACTCACAGCTCTGGCTAATGAAGAGAGTGAGGCATCATGATGAGTAAGAGAGGCACACTGAAATGGAGACGAGAAGAGGCCTTTTCATTTAGAGTGTTCGAGTGCTGTTTCTGATTACATACGCAACTATGAAATGTGGCTTTCCTAGCGCCACCGCAACAGGCGAGGGAGAGGTGTGACTTTTCATCATCTCCACTGTCAGCATGCGAACTGCATTACAACTCGGAAGGTGCAGAGCCGAATGTGAGAACACAGTATTAACTCAACCACAGACAAAAGTCAGGCTAAGACTGTGTTAATACTTGTCATTGCTTCTGGCAGTTATTTTTCTTATATTTGGATACCACTGTCATGTTGCATGAGCAAATAGGTATATTTTTGTTCTGGTGGATTACAGTAATATTTCGTATTGACATTTTTTTTTTTTTAAATGCTGCTAATATTGTAGATATGTATGAGCAAAATATATTCTGTGCCAGCCCAGAGAGGAAACAATAAGGCTTTTATCTTTTTTTATGTATTTCTGTATAAATGTTTTTACAGTTTTCTCAGTAAGACATTGAGGAGACTAAGTTTGGTGTGAGATGAAAAAAAAAATAGTCCTTCTCTTTGTTTCTTTTTAATTTCTTCTACCATATGTATTAAGTACCAGGCTGCATCCTGCTTACAACTCCATCTCTGCAACGATCGCTCATCCTTTGCATCGCCTGCTCACCACACTGCCTTTGATTTCAAGAGCTGAACTATTCTGCAACATTTGTTGATGTGGTTCTGCAAGTAAATGCTGCAGAATTGTGCTCCTCTTGGAATTGTTCTTCTTCGCTGGCCACCGGGAGAGGAGCCTGCTGTCATCGGCTGTCCATTGCAAATACTCAATGAGCATTAATCAAGCATTTGCCTGTTCCCAGTTTCTCGTTAAGAAGAGGGTTGAGGTATGTAATGTGTTGTAAAATTAAAGTGTATGTTCATCAAAATGAGTCTTTTGAAGTGCTCATTCAGCATTTACACTCAAACTAGATTAGGTAAGGACATTATTCCCTTTTTAAGGAAATGACTACAGTTAAAAAAAAAACAAAGAATTCAATTACATCTGCTTTCATTCTCTCAAATGTCATTATTTAAAAAAAAATTGCTATTATTTATGTTTCTTCATGCACTTAATCTAATTAAGCGCTGGTTTGAAAAGAAACATTATATGTTGTTTTAAAGCTCATATAGTCTACCTCTGGGTTTTGCTCTGTTCTCAATGCATCTGTCTATGTTGGCTAAGTAAAGCACACCCCAAAGGTTGTAGATGTTTTATCCACACCTCATGTGTAGACTCATTGATGAAGCCCTCACTGCTTTTCTTTACGCTCGGTTCAACATGCTGGAGTCACAGACTGAATAAATCACTCTCTGGTCTATTAAATTTGCTTTTAGCATCAATGTTGTTGGGCTCAGTTGAACACAGTGATCGTACAGTTACCTGTTGCCTTTCAAGAATATTACAACGCATATTCTAAGGAAGCGAAAGTTGTAAAGTAGAAATGATCTGACACACTATTCACATGCTGCACTACTACAACGTGCAGCTCTTCTGTGTGAAAATACTAATGACTGCCTAACCGGACTTTTTGGTAATTTATCAACCTTTATTGATGGTTAATATATGTTTGCATTGTGAAAGTAATAATGACATTTAACCGGATTGAAATGTTTTGCTTTCTTATCTCTTTTTCAAATGCTATAGTTGACATGTTGTCTTGTCAACTGCACTAACAGAACAACAAAAGCTGTGATGTATGGCATAGAAGTGACTTTGAAGGTGTCAGGGGATGTTGCTCAGACATACATTCACCCACCGTCTTTACCTATCTCATCCAGACACAGAGGATGGAAGCCTACGAAGGCCACACAGAGTGAAGGACTCTGTACATACAGCAGAAGTGGCTCAGACCGAGTGATAGAAATCCAGCTTATGCAAAGGCAGAACATGCAAACTCTGCATGGAATGCCTATGCCACTACTTGGGATGTTCAGAGTGCTATCCAAAACACCACAATGTGGCAACCGATATAAGTAGATTTAAAATCGCTTTGAAACTGGGACAGTTTACTGGATGCTTTCATATATAAGGAAACGTGTATTACACATTGCTTTTTTTTTTAATGAAATCAAATGACAAGAATATATTTTGTAAATCAGGTTACATTTATACCTCCATTTACAATAATTTGGTTTGGATATGACACACCATGACAGTGGGGAATGAGGAGAATCGAACACATTTAGCCTGATTCATTAAAGCTTTACACCTATAAAAATGAGTTTATACACACAAGGAAACCATTTCTGCTGCCTTTAGGCCTGAAACTTCTTAGGGCTGTCACGTTTTATTTGAACTTCATTTGGACATGAAATGAAAAGTTCCTGTCTGAGCATGCGTGCATGTGTGTGTGTTGGGGGAGATTAGGCATTTTAAATTCATTCATATCAGATTTTTCCAAGAACTCACAGCTCCAGTAACATTTAGATCAAAAAACAGACAATTTGTAATGACATTTAAAACCTACACTCAAAGCCAACTACAGCGCATGCTAGTTTAAAATTTTTTTAAATGTTATCAATCTTGTCTTTGAGCATGTGAAATACTCTCCACTACAGTGTCATTCATAACAATACTGATCTAAATGTTTTGGGATTTTTCCGTACAAGATAAAAACAATTGTTGTCACAATCAATAAATAGATATATCACAAACATCCAGCTATTGAGAGAAAATAGTCGACCATCTCTTTATGTGACCGATCAAGTAGGAAGCAGCATGAGAGCAGACAGATCTACTCCGCCAACATCATCGACCTTCGAGTTGCTCTGGTGGCGTTCGGGTCCAGTGAGTTCGAAGTAAAAGGCCGGACTAACCAATCTGCTGCTTCTGTGTCTGAGGACCCAGTTCAGGGCTTTGAGCCCCAGGTATGAACACGCTCTGGATGATTTCCAGATCTCATTAACCTTGGGCTGAAGGTCTCGAATCAGATCAAAACCCAGAGGCCAGTGGGCCAAGACACTATTCTCTCAGCTGCTGCTCAGCTATAATTTATTTGCCTCAAAGATTTCAGCATGGACATTGCATTTATGAGTAATTACCACTTTCAACTTTCAAGTGAGTGGTCCTTAAAACTGAAAGAAAAAAAAAGGTATAAATTTCATATACCTCGTTATTTCATTCTGATTTGTGATTTGTTAACAGAAATCCACTGTGTTGACCTAACATATCTATGTTGTCTTATATAAATATAGAGATATATTATTTCACTGGTATGACTTTTGATTTTCCAAAGTCAGGATTTTCTACCTGTTATTTCAGCGAAGGAAAAATAAATTTTCAATTCTTGGTTTTGGGAAATTAGTGACCTTTACTGTCGTCACTGATAGTATGACTCACGTTTGTGATATAGGGGTGGTTTTGAATCGATTTCCCTTGTACATTCAAACATTTATTTTAAAGAGTACTCATGGAAACACACCGTACATTCTTATCTTATGTCACTTTTCCAAAGGCTTCCACCTTATCTTTGCAACAGGTGTAAATATGTTCCAGAGAATGAAACAATGCTTATTTCATGTGTGGAGGATATTTGTGGGGTTTTATTTTGTTACTTTGCAACGCTTCTTATGATGATCAAAGTGGGATTGTGATGATGAAATCCGATGTAACATTATCCGGTTATATAAGCTGCAGTCTAGTCAGATTCATGTTAAAATGCATTATGACAGTTTAGGTAAATGTGACTTTCATGTTTTTAATGTTTATTTGGACTGTAATTTTTGTTGATTCTGGGTTCACATGTATTTTAACAAGGATTTGCTGCAGTAACAAGACAAACATCCCCTCTCACTGTGTTGCTTCTTTCCACTGTGCTGATTCGTTTAGACACTCATGTTCACTGTTTAGCAGCTAATTAGCACTCTAAAAGTACCAATTTTACCCAAGGTCCTTTAATTTAGTGCAGGTCAGAAGTTGATTTTGTTCATAAAAAAATAATAAAAAAGTAGTTTTAACACAGCATCAATGTTTTGCTACTTGTATATAAGGTGGAAATAGTTGCCCTTGAACAATCAATAGTGGTATTTGATTGGCAGACTGCGGCTTTGCTCTTTCCAGTCAAAATCTCCAGGCTTCATTCACATTTGACAGGCTGTCCAATCCAGTCCAATGTGCTGTTTGTCACTGCTCTTGCCCCGTCCTCCAGTGTGTGTATGCATGTGTGTGTGTCCATCGTCAGGTGCTGCACGCTCAGCCATTGTAGAGCACGACACTGGCCTTGGAACAGGGCCTGACCAGACAGATTGCAGCAGGATGTGGCGAGGTTCGAAAAGGAACATCCCCCCCAGTTCAGAGAAGGTCGGACAGAGGCATCATTAGGTTGACATAGTCTAAAACAGGGTCCGGTGGGATGGCAGGGGGTTGACTGACGGTTTTTGACTCAAGGACACGTCGGTACCAGAGGTTAATGATAAAGGTAGCCTTGGCATGCCATGGGGAGATGCCACTTATCATACTGTTACAAGTAGCACGTGTGTGTGTGTATATGTGTGTGTGTTTGTGTGCGTGTGTTTATATGACGCTTCCATGAGTGTGTGTAGATATCTACAGGATATATTCAAATCAAAACCTCAATGTGAATATAAGAATTTAACACTGTATTTCACCTGCAATTAATATTTGACCTGCTGCACTTGGGGAGATGCAGCAGACAAAGAGCTGTAATGCGTAGATGTTTTAATGATTTGATACAAATCTGTATGTCATTATCTATATGCTTTTAAAGTTGGTTTTACTTGTACACTCATTCTGTTCTTATTAGAGTCTCTACTGAAACAAAATCAATAATAAAAAAAAACAGACACCTTATATAGTTGAAGTAATTATGCTCGGCAACAGTTTAATAAAACAAGCAGATGACACAAAAAAGAAAAAAAATTCACCTTGTGGGTGTGTGTGGGTGTGTTAACCTTTCTGTCTCTGTCCTAATTGTTCTCATTTGATCAGCGCACTTGTGGTTTCGGGCACTTCCTTGTCTTCCCTACAGCTCCATTTATCACAGGCAGCAATGGAAGCTCACAAAGGCACTAGGTGCTTCAAGGTGAATCCCTTCAAATGGCTCAGCTTGTGTTACCTTGTTAAATCGATGTGCTTGGTGACAACCAGTAGCAGTGGAAATCTCACCAGGCAGGAGACTTTTACATGTCTTTGCCACTCAAAAGTGCTTTGGAGGTTGAGAAAGTAATATTTAAAGGTGCATCTCCTTCAGTCATCTCCTTGTAAAAGCTTTTTAACCTTTCATTATTTGTCATTTTGCTCTTTATACAATGTATTTTGAAGACAAAAGTGTCTTATTTTGTGGTTTATATTGTACAGTCGATGCAAACGTATTGAAATCGCATCATGTTTATTCAATGGAGATCACTTCTTTGACTATAGACAGCTTGAGAACATGGTTGAACAAAGAAATGTCAGGGGGACTTATTGGCGAATGCAAATCATTGAGAATTATCCAATAAGAAAAATTGTTGTATTTGCTTGCAAGAGGTTATGATTCAATAGTACCATTTTATTAAAGATTGAATATGCATTACGGTGCACATTGTGGTTGTTAGCACTCTCGTTTCACAAAGATTAAACTACAGTTGGATTCTAGGCTGTTGTGGCTTTTTGTGTTCAACCTGTGCTTTCATGAGTTTTCTTTAAGTATTTTGCCCTTCTGTCACAACCTTTCTTTTAATTGCTCTATGTGTTGGGTAGAGGGGCTCTTACCGGTACTACAAACCACCAGGAAGCCACATTTTCACTCAACATTGGTTTATTTGTGATTTAGTCATCTTGATGGTCAAGTTCCAGTGCCATGATTCTAAGAAAAATAGATGTTATTTATTTAACAAAATGCGATTTAATCTTTGAAATGATTAATATGAAATGCAAGAAAGGAAATAAAACACCTAGAAACATGCTCTAAGATACTCAAGTAAACATACCTTCTACAAATAGTACAGGAAAATCCCTTTACTGAGATATAGAAGACAAAGACACATGGCTGACACCTTCTCAGTCAAACAAGAAAGAGTGGCTGAGAGACTTGGTCAGGACGCATCTTCCAGCCTCCAGGAAGTGGGTGAAGATACCGAATTAGGTCACACAGATTGATGTCTTTACCACTTCTCACCACCTGAGGTGTAAATTTCTTTGTGAGTGTTGGCGAATGACTGACCAGGGTGTATCCTGCCACACAACAGGTCAGGATTGCCTCCAGCTCTTTGCAATCATTAAATGGGTTTGGAGAATGCATAAAAGTGCATTTCTATTATTGGCTGTTTTTTTGTATTTTTTAAACATTTATTCATAGTCGTTCTAAGTACTCTGGACGTATGAAGCCACCTGTTGCTCCACCGAGCGCATCTCCTGGTTGCTGTCTGCGGCCTGATCTTGATGCCAGTGATGACCACATCATTCATGCGGGAGTATTGCTCCAGTTCGTCCACTCGCCTCTCGAGATCCACGATGCGCTGGTCTTTTTCGGGGTTTAGGAGGCGTAGTTGTTTCACCTCCTCCAGCAGCCCCAGAAGCTGCTACTGCTGCACTCTGACAGCTGTCACATCGCCACATAAGAAATCGAGGCACTTGTAAGTGCACATGAAAATGAAAATTACTGAGTAGCTTGTTCCTGTTACAGATTTTGTCCTGGTCTTGATCAGTCATGGGTCTTTGATCTTCATGGGTATTAAATGCTGGCTTATGTGTCTGAACCAAAATATGAGATACTGCAGACGAGAAGGCTGGTTCTTACTTCTCTTTTGTTATTTATGATGAAATTAATCATTAATAAATGTCTTGCATATGGGGAGCAAATGGGGCAATTACACAATAGTAGGTTTAGTGTTATGGCTGATCGTTATACAATCTGATGCTGAGTTGCACACACTCTTTTCATCTTGCTTCTATAAAATAACTGAAATGCGACAACGGTCTTTAGGAAACCTTTTTGAGAGATTTTCCACAGCATTGATGCTGGACTTTAAGGCATGAGTATTTTCTGTGAGTAACTATTGTTTTCTTTACGCTGAGTGCTCTAAAACAACCCCGGGGACTCACAGTTCAGTAATGTGGCTGAATACCAGGAGAACCAGACATGGTCTTTACTCGCTGGAGCATTTATTCTTTGTCTAACCTCTTCACTGTTGTATTCAGAATCCGTTTAATATTCTAACAAGACCATACAGATTTTTTTTTTTTTTAATGTCTTCTCAGTGACTTTGTTTTCATGATATCCTGAATAGCTCTTTGACACAGCAGACATTTTCAATTGGCCAAGTAGGAAAAATACAATTTTCACTGATAGCAGTAATGACTCTGCTTTCCTCAGGTTTCCCAGACAGCCGTATGAATGTGGTAATGAAACACCTAAAATGGTATTTAGGTCCCATTAATTTTATTATTTACACCTGTGCTCTGCTCACTGCGACATGTCAGAGAGTATTTTGTGAAGAAGACCCAGTGGAAAGCGCTTCTTCAAATAATGAGGAATGAACTTGTAAAAGGGCGTGCAAAACAACAGGGGATAAAGGATAAAAATGTCCAGAGAAGTATTTATCCTAGACTCACTTGCCCACGCTAAGCTGCAGTCACTTTAGGTTTAATGAGGCTGTGGATATGTTCCACTTGTACTGTGAGTGTATCACCCTGTTAAATAGCTTGGTGCAGAGTAAGGCACAGTATGTATTTGCATGCTAAGCAGGGTACTAATAATATTGGCGATGGCGCCTTTCGCTTAGAATCTCACTGTGTTCATGTCTCAGTCGACCAGCGAAATACAGTTTTCACCTTGTAAAATATTTCTATTTACGTCCTTGAATTCACAATTTCTATATTATATTATTATATGCAATGTATTTATTGGTTACATTTACATGGGACATTTTGATAGATGTCACGTCATGTTTTTCAATTACTCATAAAACAGAAGTATGAATGTTTATTTTGTGGATTACTTCTTTCTCTTAACAATACTCCTTGGCAATATATCTTTGCCAAAATCGTATGTTTTGCATTGGCAAGACACATTTATATACAGAGCACCATTCAGACAGAATGCAATTCACAGTGATTTAAAAAGAAATAAAAGAAGCAAGCCAGAAAGAATCGTAATCCCAAGTAATGAAAAGTATGAAATATTTTGGAAGAAAAGATTTGACAAATTGTTCATCCTGGGCTGTGTTGCTCATCCTACTAATGCATTTTGCTTATGTGGCAATTAAAGAGGAAATCACATCAGAAAAATATGTTATTCATAAATTTCCATGAATTTTGTGTATCATTCAGTTCCTGTATGTCACTGTTTTAGCACCATTTCCCTTACTGAGCACTTTTGAAAATGATCATAAAGAATGTAGATGAAAAACACTCCACTAAACTAGGAGCATTATCTACCTGTATTTGCCTTTCAGATTAAGTTTACCTTCATTACAAAAAAAGCTCCAATGATTGGATAAATGAACCCAAATTACAGAAGAGGATTAAAAGTCTGGACATGAGACGCTTAAATATTTTCTACCCAATAGCTGCTGGCCGATCATGTTGAGTTGATCATCAACAATAACTATAAACAGGACATTACTGCATTAATGTTGCATTTGAATATCCCCCCACTCAAAGCTGCTTTTGCTTTTTCTTTATATTCTTTGACTAAACATCAAACCTCACATCAAACCTCAAAGCAGAAAGTCTCATTATATTTGTGAAATGCCATATGTAAGCCATTTTCTCCTGACTTTCTCCAGGATTATATTTTCTGACTAAACCTAATGCCTAGCATTAGTGGCTTTTGCCTTTTTGAATCTTAAATAATTGGGGAATATGTGATGTTGATCAATAACTGGGTGATGCTTTCCTCTCAACACATTGTCATGTTGTCTTTCTTTCATCCTTAGCCTGCCACCCAGGCTTCTACAAGGCATACGCTGGAAACATCAAGTGCTCTAAGTGCCCTCCGCATAGTTTTAGCTTCGGAGAAGGAGCTGCCATCTGCCGCTGTGAGAAGAGCTTCTTCAGAGCTGAGAAAGACCCTCCGACTATGGCGTGCACACGTGAGTACACCAGAAATAAGCTTGCATCCACGTGACTGATCTGGTTTGACAGTCAGATGATTATGAATCTAATATAGAAGCAAAAACGTGTGTGTGTCTATGTAGCAAATGATGTGTGTATCTAGTGAGGTCTCTCTAAATTGCCTATAGGTGTGAATATTAGTATGTGTTTTCACACTGTGATGAGCAGGCGACATGTCCAGGGCACAACCTGCCCTCACCCATAGTTATCTGGGAAGGACTCCAGTAACCTCATTATTATCATTATTGTGTTGAAGAATTTTTATGTGTGTATCAGAATTTGTGTCCACACATGCATTTCTATGTGCATAACTAAACTTCAACCTCAGTGTGCACAAACAAACCATAATGCTTGCAAATTCAGTTGTGCACAAACACATGAGTGCACACAACAATCCGTCTACATGGCGATATAAAAGTTTGACCAAACACCAAACTCATAGAAAACAAGGAGCCTACATGTCTTTGTCAAATCACATACAATAGCAATTATGGATGCACTTGGAATATTTTTGGTCATTTTTGTGTTCCGACAATGAAATTGAACTTTTTGTTTTGGGTCAATTAACAATAAGACATGAAACTTTTCTGTATAGGCCACGACGAGCTCAGTAGCTTCTGTTTAGCATGAACACAACCCTGTAATTCACCATTGTTGTGTTGATGGTTCACAGAGGTGCTGCAAGGAAGGGAAGTATAATGGAATGGGAGTACACACTGACAAATCTCAACAAATGTAATTCCACACATACAAATATCAATAAACACACTAACTTGGGACACAAAGGCCATGTTCCTGCTATGTAAGCCCATACTGGTAGTTGAAAGATTACCATTTCAACCACGAGAAGGTGCTGAAAACAAAGTTAACATGCACAAACCAGACGAGAGCGTCACCCCATGCCTTCATAATTCCTGATACATGTTCATGCCTGTGAATCATCATTTTCGATGTGAGCAAAAAAAAAACGGGGGATTTCTGACTCTCGCTGCCATCGCTCATCATTAATATTACGGAGATAGAAGTAGTCATTTTGTAATTTGGTCTGATTAAACTTTAATTAACTCATTGTAAATTCACATTAAATATTTCTATACTTGTGCATCCCCGACAGTCTGGGTAAGTTATTACTTTGTCTACAGAGCCGGTGGATTACTCCAGTGTGCTCTCAGAATTCGCTGCGGCTGTAAATCCAACCTCGTCTTCTGGACTTATCTGGTGTGAAACTGAGCATTAGAGAGCCTCTGGATGAATTACATGGCTTTTGTTCGCCTGCCTCGTCTCCATCGATGATTCACTGGCTGTCATTACGACTTCATATTTGCATTAAATTACAGTTTAACCGGACTAATTCTCCTTTAATTAAAAAGCCATTTAGCTGTCACTGAGATAGACGGGGGCCGCGTTTGAGAGCTCTCCAGGGTGGAAGAGTGTATTTGTCTTTTACGACAAGACAAAGCCAAGTCATTGTGGATATGTTGCTAGTTTACAGTGCCCTGCAACATGCTCTGTTTACATCAAGATTCCTCTGAAAAGAACCGTCATTCTTTGTTTATACACCTAAAGTCAAACTGAAATTAAGCTTCTATTACCATGCACTTTAACCTATTGATTTAGTTGACAGCGATCTGACTAGTTACTCCACCGTGAACTCCAGTCTCATCTACTGACTTCACAACATTTCTAGAATCCGTTCTTAGCCAAGTGGGCTTTACTTTGGGCTCAAGCTGTTTATGACCCATTCAAAAATTAAGATTTTACACAAATGAATGGCTTGTATACGGGATATTGTTTCCCAGAAAAAAAAAAAAAACTAGTCTGTTGTGAATAGAATTAGATCTATTTATATCCAAATGAGTTGGGAGATTGTTGAGTCAGAATTGGAATAAATGAACTCCAGGTCTCACCAAGGACAACAAAAACACCTGCTCCGACGTACAAAGTTGTAATACAGTGCATTGTTCAATAGCTTGTCAACAGATGTTAGTTTTCAAGTAATATTTTCCCAAGCAAAAACACATTTGATATCTTCAAGGCCACTCTTACTTAAAGTACAAGCACAGCGGAAAGCTTTGTGGGGGTGTGACAACCTGGCAAACTAAGAGGAGTAGCCCGGTGTACCGCATCTATTTTTACGAGGCGTGAGCTCTGTGTTTACTCACATAATGCATTTTAATCAGGAGACGTGCCGACCTGACCATAAACTACGTGCTTGTTGGTGTGGTGAGGGGAAAAGAGAAATGGAGATTAAAGACTGAAGGCCTAAGAGGTAGACAAAGGTATGGGGGGGAGAAAGAGAAGATGTCACAGGAAGAGAGATAAAGGCGGAGGAAAAGTGTAAAGGCTGGATGGAGTAGACAGCCAGGAGAGAAAAGGAGGAGGGTGCTGATACCAATCTCCCCCTAGAGGAGAATAGGAGCTGATTGATGGCGGAGGGGTTGCTCTGCAAGAGGGGCGGTGGGTGGACTCTCCTCGATGGAGAGAATGGAGGAGGTGAGATAATGGCGGATAGAGGCAGAAAGAGATAAAGAAGGAGAATGGACATGCTGACAGAGGTGGAGAAGTGGTAGGAGGAGCTTTCCTGTCTGCCGAGATTTTGAGAATAGTAAGGGAGAGAGCGGGATGAAGGGATGGTGGAGGAGAGGGAAACATCCCATTGTCCTGGCAGACAGTGAGCTTGGCAGGACAGGAGTGTTCAAATCCCTCAGGCCTTTTAACTCCACCCTGTTGACAGCTGGCTGCCTGCAATAGCACAATGCTTACCCTGACACACAAACACACACACACACACCCAGGGAGCACAAAAATAACTCAACCAAATGAAATGTGAAGGAGTAACATAACTTGCGTGTGAGAGAAATGCACAAAAAAATTCACTTTCCCTTGTGAAAAGTAAGGCTATTCTCTTAGCGGAGATTTGTCAAAAGACATTAACATTAAAGCTGATCTCCCTGTCAAATGGCTTGAGCATTACTTCAGCTGTGCTTCACCTCATGGGGCAATTTAGAGTTCTGTGCTTATGTTGGGATAGGCATCTTCTAACGTCCCTATAGACACATCAGTAATAGGAGCCATTGACGCTTTTGTCTGGATGATGCACAATCGTATCTTCCATACTGCATAGTAATATCAGTGGCCAAGTTGCTCAAAATGCATGGAATAATTTACAGTTCAAGTTCCACATAAAAAAAAAATAAATAAAATTTGACTTTTGGAAGTTTAGGGCTTGTAAAAATCACTGGTGTCCCTGTATGTAAGCGTTTTACAATTTCCTTTGCAATTACTCAATATGGTCATATTTTAATGTCTAAAATCTGTTTCAGATCACTGTGCTGTTGTGTTTTTTTTTTTGTTGTTGTTTTTTTATTTGAGTGGGACATGGTTGAATAAACAAAAAGATATATAAGAGCTTTAGTTGGAGAGTCTCCAAATCCAGGAGCAGAAAAGCTAATAAATTATCAGCAGAGGTAACAAACACCCATACATTTTGTGTACAAAAAGAAAGAAAATATGTGAAAACTATAGAACCCAAATGTTAGAACTTTGAAGGACATTTCTTCCAACTTTTTCCTGTTGTTCATGACTTCAATATACTCTCTTAAATCTCACCTTTTTTAGCTTAAATCTCCCACCTTTGTTCTGATATGTTTTATATTGTTTCCATCCAAGAAATGCAGTAACACAAAAGAATCATTTTTGAAGTGGATGTTTTATCGCAATATATAATATGATAATTCATTTAAAGTGCAATGTACAAATCATGCCAATAGAACTGTTATTTATTTTGCTTTGGACTCGCACTTTGAGATGTAAACAGATGAATCAGTTTGATGTGATGTACACCTCCCAACTTGAGCAAAACCATCCACATTATTCAGTGCTGTTAAATGCAATCCAAAGTATGTTATTATACTAATGTATTGGTGTTTTTACCACCTGACAACTCAGCCAAACAGGTTACAATCGATAGTCAAAACAATTGCAAAAACCTGGCTTTTTTATACACTAATACCCAAAAATAGGATATGCTACAATAACAATTCTGATGCCAGTTATTTAATGATTGGTTTGTTTCAAAGCATTTGGCCAAACTTGCTTTCATATTTCTAGCTATTCTAGCACACTATAGCAGTTATTCACCAGGGTTTAATTGGCAGCACTCTCTCTCTATGTCCTTATATCAACAACCATTGCAACAAAGTTTTGTTGTAATCTATTCAAATCTGACGTTTGTTAACAGGTCCTGAACTGAATAAAACTGCGAAGCGTTTAATCTTAAAAGGTGAAGTTTGAAAACTACTACTAGTGTGTTGTCCATAGAGGCAGGACATAGTTGATTTAATGTCTTTTGCCTCGAATGTTTTGTGATTATATGGTCATCAGTAAATAAATTATGTAAACTATATAAAATATGAAATCCAGACACTGATGAATTTAATTAATCACGAGGATGAAAATCTTGGAGTTATGGGTATTTCAAAATCGAACATCTGGAGATTAGGACGTATTTACTGGTAAAAATGATCTATTGCTCCAAGTTGAACTCTGAATTCTTCAGATTTATCACCATAAGTATTAACAGACTGTTCTCAGGTGATTCCTACCTCGTTAGCCCTCTTAAATAGCCGCAGGTTTTTGTAAGTCCTCCAAAGAGACTCATCTTCACCTATTCGAGGCACACCATAAGATTCATGGTGACCTCTAGCAGTCATATTATTTATGATGAAATAAATGTGTGGAGGCAGAATGCAAAGTATAAAGAGGAAAAATTGAATGGGAATAGTGCCAACGCTTTGAATCTGAATACTGGTGTTTGAGTCCTCTGTTCAGGAACGACCTTAGGCTTATGTAAATGGGTGAATAAACAACCGTATAGCATATCATAAACATAGATTTAAGAGCTAAAAATATGTTTTGGATAAATGTATTGTGTTTTTGATGTTTAGGCCTTTTGAGGTAAATGTGATTATCACTGTCACAAAGCCAAAAGTAAATTTGACTGTTGATTTCATATTTTTCTGCAAATTATATAACTAAACTTAACTGAAGAACCACCATTTGATGGTATAGTGCAAATGAGGATTTGTTAGACTTTCTATTACTTCAAATAATGTTTTGTTCACATGGTCATCAGTGACATAAATCTGCTGGTCTGATAAGCAGTTTATTGTATTGTACTACTCCCCATCTATTGAACTGACTTCACCAATATGATCAGTTAACCTGAGGTTGTTACTGATTTCATTCTCTAACCCAGATAAGGTCTTCACCAAAATATATCAACAACTGAGATGTTTTTGTTTTGTTTTATTTTGGGAACGCTTTAAAATGCACAAACAAATCAATGCTGTCAATAAATCATTACCTCAGTATGTTGCTACAGAGTAGAAACGATACATTTTGCCATTTTATGAGATAGCTGTGGCTCAGTTTGTAGAGGTGTTCACTCCACCTGTGTTTTGGAAATACTATCTATGTCCCTTAAATTGACAAAAAAAAAATGTTTTTAATGAAACAGTTATTATTGTTAAATTTTTTCAAAATTAGTTCTTTGAATTATGTTATTTTCGGCAGGTCCTCCATCCCCTCCTCGTAATTTGATGTTCAACTTGAACGACACCTGCTTATTGCTGGAGTGGTCGCCTCCCAGTGACACCGGGGGCCGCCGGGACCTCACCTATAACGTCATGTGCAAACGCTGCGGCCCCAACCCCACCCAGTGCCAGCTCTGTGAGGAGGACCTTCGCTTTCTGCCACGGCCACTCGGCCTCACCAACGCCAGTGTCACAGTCATGGACTTCACTGCTCACGCCAACTACACCTTCGAGATCGAGTCACTGAATGGCGTGTCGGCATTGAGCTCATTCCCTCGCCAGGTGGCCATCATAACTGTCAGCACTGATCAGGGTGGTGAGTACTTCTATTTGATGTGATGTTGAATGTTTGTCCCACCAGTGTAGGGATTCCAAAAAAGATAAGGGATAGTTTATTGATCTGCTTGGTGAAATTCCCTCTCTGAATTTAACCCATCTTACTCTTCATACTTAACCATAAAACCATATAGAGCTTTACTACAGCTCTACGCTGAAGTACTTGTCATTATGATGTCCTCAGGACTTCCCCAGTACAAATAAACAATCACGTTTCCAACACAGCTCCATTGTATCATGGGCATGGTAACACCATCAACACACACTGTTATACTGAAGAACTGTAGTATAATACAAGACATCACCTTGAATAAAATGGGTGTATCATTACCTCATTGCACTTCTTTTTTTTTTTTTTTTTTAATTCTTCATAAATCCAGGCATTGTAATCCTAGGACTCTGAGTAATAAAGAAGCGCACTATAGACTTTTGCCAATGCTTTTCATTTCTTGAGAACTCGGATCTTTTTAAGGACAACAGGTTTCTAATTTTTAATTGAACACTTTTACTGTAAATGTAACTCATCTTCTGAATTTATACTGAGAACACAGTTAAACTAGACGAGTACCAGTAGATACACGAAATACGACAATACCTTGTCTATAGACAATAAAACTGGGTTATATGGCTCATGAATTGTTCTCTGCAGATTTGAACCTTTATTGCAAGCCCTTATTTAAGTCTTTATTTCACCGCAAGCCATTTCAACTATTTTTGAGCTATGTACATGATGAATCACCTTCAAAGAGGGTAATTTATAGTATTATAAAGTCTCAGTGAAGATTTGCACTTTCTGACTGCTCTTCCAAAATCACAGTTTACGTTCTCGTCAAATGCATGTTATTCACGGTTATTGTGTGTGGTCTTTGCCATAGTATGTAGGGACAGACAGAGTGCGCAATAGAGAGAGAGAGCGAGAAACCTATATTTTTGTTGACCTTATTGTAAATATTATTTGAGCGTTTGTATAGGTGTTTCTTTAGCCACTGCTGTAAATGACAACAGAGGCCCGAGTAACAGCCGTCTCTTCCCTCCAGTTTGTTCCAAATAAGGTTTTTATGCTGAAAGGCCCATATTTCCTCTGGGACACTCTTTGGTAGATGGCGTGCTTATGCTTTTAATTTGTGATTTGCAAACACAGTGTTTTCTATTTTCTCCCTCCTCACTCTCGTGTCCTCCCTTGACTATTCTCTCACCCCTATTTTTTTTCCTCCTGGATGTTTGTCCTCTTTCTCCCCCTCCTCCTCTC